>PVHP010002742.1:0-85601 GCA_004024765.1 Zapus hudsonius | reverse complement strand
CTGTCCAAGAAGATACTTGTGCATTGTGTGAGTCAATAAGTTTTAGTCCCTGAGTGACCCTTGGATCTCCTTATCACTTAATTCTGTACTCATTGTGCTGTTGTCAAGAGCCCTGCCCATTTCCTAAATGGGCAATTCAGTCATTAGGTAATTTTTTTAAGTAGTAAAAATAACTTGCATAAAAATCTGGTTAAAACAAAACTATAAAAATTTTAATGCAGTAAAACTAGCTCAAATTCAGTAGCCCATGATTCTTATACATCAATAGATCATCTGCTTTGTCTGCTTCAGATTCTCCTACTAGAGTGTTTACAGGTGAAAACTTTGAGAAGAACTATTAGTGTTGTGTATTTGGTGGCTGAAAAGTAACTAAACCTTCTATCTCTGTAGGGTGCAAGACATTTTTTGCACATATTTTTACACACATGAAGATACATCAAGTGCTCATATTGTCCTGGTCTATGTAGCTCGGGTGTCTAACCTCTCAGTGGAAAAGAGCAATAAGGAACTCACTGTCATCCATTCCTTGGCCCTAAGGGATCCCTCATTGATGTAGCAGTGAAGACATGGTATGGTTGTTGAAATATAAAATGTGTTGCACCCCCACAAGGGAGCAACATAGGCTCATGTGTTTGAACACTTGATCCCCAGTTTGTGGCTCTGTTTAAGAAGGTTGTGGAACCCCCAGGAGATGGAGACTTCACTGGGCATGGGCTTTGAGGTGTCACAGCCTAGCCCTACCTACTTGTTATTCTTGCTCTGCTTCCTGATGGGCTACGTGATGGGACACCATCTCCTCATTCCAGTCAGCCATGTCTTCCCCATCCTTCAAACATGTAAGCCAAATTAAGCCCCTTTCCTTTCACGTATTGCTTCTTGTTGAGTATTGTTCACAATAATGAGAAAGTAGCTGATACAGATGCCACATGAGCCCAAATGCTGACTATGCTGAATGCTATTAAAAGAAAACAGTGTGTTGATATTTGGTATGTACCAGAAGTCCCCAATAGCCACTATCCACTGACATACACTGTGCTTACATTCTTCTCCAAGTCTCTCCTAAAAAAATTATTTCCATGTAAGATTTAAAAAACCTAGGGATTTTTAACCTAATAATTATATAGCACACACAAATTGGAAATTAACTCATTAAAAACAATGTTCCTGTATCCAAAGTTTAATGTGTTGTGAGAGAATATGAGAGTCAGAGGCAAGCAGAAAATTGACACTTTCTGAACAAATAGATTATAAGCATGCCATCTTAGTACACTAGGGAAATTGATGATGTCACCAGAAAGAAAGAAGCCACCACAGAGAACATAGAGATAGTCTCCCAAGGAGCAGAGAGCCAGTCTGGGCCCTTCCACACAGTATTCATTAGCGGGTCTATGAGGCACCTTCAACTTACATGACATCAAGGAGGAAAGAAGCCACTGAAAAAGCTCAAGTCTGCACCCTGAGCACTTTTCTGAGATGAAGAAAAGAGAGACTCCCAGAACAGAAAGCTTAGAAGGAAACAGCATGTAACCCAAGGAAGAGCCTGAAAGGACCATGTGTGTTCCCTTGCCATAGTGACCAGAAGCTAGTCACACATTATCAATGAAAAATAACTGGGGAATTTGTTAGTTGCAAAGTTTTGTTATGATTAAATAAGAATGAATGACTTTCATGACCAACTTGGACATCAAAAGTGGTCATCAAACTCTTTTTCTTTTCTTCAAGGAAGCACTCATTTCTTCTCATTTCCTTATTTAGTGGAAGTCTACAAACTCTTTGGGAGATTCTCTCTCCCTCAAACTGTCCAAACACTCAAGGGTTTAGTGCAAAAGCAGCCAAGACCATCACTCCAGCAGGACTGCTCCCATAACCCTTAGAGTCACACACATTTAGCCCAGTCTTCTAAAACTGGGAGCAGCTGCAGACCCTGATACAGTGAAGTCCTTAGAACCCAAAATATCAGATCAGTAGGACCCCACAGTTCTTATCCTTAGCTTTCATCAGTGGCAGTGTTTGGCCCAGTCTCTCTTGGCATGGTTTGCCAGTGCCCACCCTATACACTGAATTTAAACTAGAAAATGATCAAAACTCTTCTTTCTCTCCTCACAGACACTCTAGTTGCTTATGAAAATAGTTTCAGTTTCTTCTGACAGAGCTCTGGTAGGTAGCCAAGATCCCAAGCACCCTGCAGCATCTTCTCTGGAGTAAAGAGGAGAGATGTTTCCTCTTGTCTGCATCATTAAGAAGAGTTACTTAGAGACTGAGGCTCATCTGTGCACTCATCTGTGTGCACACACTACCTGCACATCACATCACTCACCACACATACTACAAACACACATATGCCAAAAGAAGCATTTTAATGAACATGTGCTCAATGTAACTGACATGCAAGGGGTCTGTGGGACCCTGCTGAGGGCCATGGAGAACATAGGGTTAAAGGAAAGTTGAGGCTGACATGAAACCCCGATAATCTCTTATCTGAGACCGGCAGGAGTTTTGGCCACTGAAGTCTCCTTCCTTTTTCCTAAAAACTTCAGACCCTGGTAGACCTCAACAAACCCTGATAAACCCAGGCACCTTAAAGCCTGAGTTTACTGGAGCTCACATACCTCAGCTAACAAGCCCAGGGAATAAAAATGTTTAAAGGTCAGCTCCTCTGCAGCTCCCACCATCTGTTACATGCCTTAAAAGACATAATTCCCACCACCTGGAACAGAGAGAGAGTCCCCTCTCAACTTATCTATGCAAACTAGGCATCAACAGGTTACTGGCCCCTGCAAATCCCTTCATGAGACACCCACAGACTACCCTGCCCCTGCCAATCCCCTTGCTGCTTATGCCCCTGCCTATGATTTTTCTTCTATAAAAACAACCTTTTTCTGCATAATAAATAAGCTGTTCACTGAAACTGTCTCCTGAGAGTTCTTCTTGCTGGCTCACCACTATCCCAAGACTCTGTCCACACAGCTCCAAGGATGGACTGGAGTTGATACGTGCTGCAACTCCCCAAGGAATCCATGGAACCACAGGAGTCAATGTTCAGAATGAAGATTTCTGGCACACCAGAAAGAGGCATCTTTAAATTAACTAGGATGAAATATTTTTCCTATAATACACATTATTTGATTATACTTTTTGAATCACATTGAACCAAATTCTAATATAATTTGAGAGGAAAATTCTTATTGAGATAGAATGAGTTCATTATATTTTAAAAGCAATTACATTTTTATTTTTAAAAAATTGTTCAGCAGATTTTTTTTCTGAAAATAAGCCAGGCCCAAAGGAAGCCAAACAAGCAGGTTCTATGATTTTTCTCTTTTAAAAATGGATTTATTCATTCATTTATTTATTTACATGTGTGCATGGAATGGGGAGGGTCCAGGCTTTTTACGTGTGGCTGAGGAACTGAACCTCAGCAGGCTTTGCAAGCAAGTATCTTTTAATTGCCAAGCCACCTCTTCAGCCTCAGTCTAAGCATTTTCTTGAGTTCTACTGACTCATTTCAGTAGGCAGAAAAACATTTCAAGTTTTCCCTTGACTTTCCTAAATGGAGGTTTCTTCCAAGTCTACAGCCACATTCCCACATGATCTTTCCTGTATAAACAAAGGTGTAAATCTTCCAGAACGCTTCATGAAAACAAACCAAAACTGACATAGGGCAAGATTTCCCACCTGAAATCCTCTTCTCTGTGTTGTTTTTCTCTTTATTAAAAATATTGGAAGGGTCAGCCACAAGTCTTTAGCTCATGACCTCAATGAGTGCCAGGTGTAGTGTAACACAAAAGTAGCACAGGAAACGACAGGACAAAGGCAAGGAAGTTGTTTAGGAAAAAAAGAGCCTTTTTCTCCTCATGCATATCCTCAAGGGCTACATTTCATCAGTGCTGTATAAGCCCTTGTCTTTTCATAACACTCCAAATTTGAAAACAAGATAACATATTGTGTTCAAGTAATTAAGGTTGTTTTTTTTTCACTTATTTGCTATGTTAATATAATCCAAGAAAAGTATGTGGATAGTAGTCTACAGAAAATGGAAATTTTGAAAATTTATTTAAGTAAGTACCAGCTTAGTATTAAGTTTGCAGAGATAAAGTATTAATCATTGAACAACAATTAATCACTTCTAATTATTTAAAATGGAAAAATAAATTTTCAGAGTAATTATTGCAATAAGTTATTCCCTGATATTGTTAATCCAATTTTATCTTCATTTTTAAGATGTTCATTTTATTTTCATTAGTGTTTATTAATTAGACAAATAAATGAGTCAAATGATGACATTTCCATACATGCACGTAATGTATTTTGCTCCTATTCACTCCTTCCTATTGCCCTTTTTCATTCCCTCTTTCCCCTTCTACACACCTGACAGTCCTCCTTTTACTTTCATGACTATTTTCCTTCTACACTTCACACATGAGAAGACACATGACATTTGTCATTAAAAGAATAGCTTATTTTGCTTAACATGGTGGTATTGGTTTTAGCTATTCTCCTGCAAATGACATAATTTCATTTTTCTTTATGGCTACAAAAAAACTCCAGTGAGTACGTATACCATATTTTCCCATCCACTGACAGGCATCTAGGCTGATTTCATAACTTAGCACTGTGCATAATCCCAAGATAAACATGGATATCCCTACAGTAAACAAACTTTGATTTGTTCAAGAACTCCTGCATGGATTTCCACCAGGGCCAGACTAATTTACCTTCTCACCAGGGCTTGGTTTCCATACATCCTAAAAAAATTGTTTTTTGTTTTGTTTATGTTTTCTTGATGATAGCCATCAAGAAAACATGGAGTGAGATGGAATAGCAATGTAGTTTTGATGTGAAGTTCTAGTTTGTCTTTGGAGAACTGCATTTTTAGCTCAGATTTTGCCCATTTGATTGGATTAATCTTTTGTGGGGCTTTAGTTGTCTGATATACTCCAGGTATTTATTTTGAGCTAGATGAATAGCTGGTAAATACTTCCTCCCATCTTTAGGCAGCCTTTTCACTGTTAACTGGTGGTTTTGATGTGCAGAACCTTTTTAATTTCATGCAATACCATCTGTCAATTCTCTCTGATATTTTCTGACCTTTCAGAAAAAGCTATTCAAAAGTCCACTGCCATATTTCTGGGTCAGTGTCTGCCTGGGTTTTCCTCGAGCAGTTTCAAGTCTTACCTTAAGGTCTTTGATCTATTTTGAGTTGATTTGTTTTCAAGGTGAGAGATAGGGATCTAGTTTGTTTTATACAGGTTTCCTGCCACCACTTTTTAAAGAGGCCTCCTCCTGTCCCCTCCAAGGTATGTTTTTGAATCCTTTGTCAAGAATCATATGGTTGTAGCTGTGTGGGATCATTTCTGTGTATTCTATTCTACTCCATTTGTCTGAATGTCACTTGTATGAATATAACTATGTCAACTTTCTTTCCCATTCCATTTACTGGTCATATTATTGTCTATGCTTTCACTTTAAGGCTGTATTTTCTAGTGAGATGTTTCTTGAAGGTAATAAACAGGGGGATCTTTCCTATTCATTCAATCATGCTGGCTATGACTTTTAATTGGAGAGTTAAGATCAATTATACTTAAGGTGTAAGGAGTACTATGTGCTAAGTCCTCTGATCTTTATTGCCCTCCCCAACTTCCTGCTAAATTCAAGTAGCTTGTTCTTTTCTTTCTCCCTTACTTGTAGTACGTTTGCTGGCATTTTGAGTTAAATGTTTGAATTTTAGCTAAATCATTTGTTCATCTTTAAAATTGATCCTTCCCAAGCCCTTAATGACCATCTTTCTTCCTAATCTCTGTGTAGGATTTTAAAAACTATCTTCTGCAATGCTGGGTTAGTGATCATGAATTGTAGTTTGAGCATACTTTGGGAAATCTTTATTTTTTTCTTTGGCTTTAAAGGATATCTTTTCTGGATATAGTTATCTTAGTAAGTAGTTAAGTCACTCTCAGGAAGTAAACTATATCAATCAACCCATGCTTTTTCATTTATATATTTTCTTTTTTTTTTTTTTTTGGCTTTTAGGGTTTCTGCCAAGAAGTCTGATATAATTCAGTTGACTTTGCCTTTGTAAACAACATGCTGACCTTCCGTGTAGCTTTTGATATTCTTTCTTTGTTCTATACTCAGCATTTTAATTAAAATGTGACACTGAGAAGGTTTCTCTGTTCATAACTATTTGAGATTCTAAATCCTTCCTGAACTTGAATATAATATTTATTTATTTCTCTATGTTTTGGAAATTTCTGTTATATTTTTAGCACTAATTCTAACATGGTCATTCAACTTATCTGGTGGAAAAAAGGCAGCCTTAGGTGTTTGGACATCTAAAAATGCAGTGTTTCAATGATGCAGTGCTTGCCTATTTTCCATACTGAAATGTTGGGGCTTCTGCTCTTCCCAGATGAAAAAAAAATTTTTTTTAATCTTTATTGTCCAAAATTAGATGCATTGTATGAACAAATATTGTATTGGTATTCTCATTTCCCTCCTCCCTGTCCCCAATCCACTGGGTATCCTCCTCAGTGGGCATACTGGATCAATCCATGTGGTAAGGGGTTATGGATAGCACAGGAGGCAGCCAGCTTCCCCCCTCCCCTTTGTGTATTGTTGCTGAGGAGGCAATGTCTCTGGATATTCTCCCCCACCATGGCTCTTACAGTCTTTCAGCTCCCTCTTCTGCTCAGTTCCCTGAGTCATGGAGGGTGAGTTTTAAGTCTGTTTAATTGTTGTGAACTTAAGAGTCTATGCTTCTACTTTAAGTTGTGTTGGAAGTCGTTGGTGTTGACTCGATGACTTATCCTGGGTTGACTGACTGGCAGTAAGACTTCTCTTAAGACAAGCTCCACCATAGCACCAGTGAGCAAGGAGGCACAGGGGCCATCGTCTGGCATCAGGTCCCTGTGCACTGTGTGCATCTCCCACCATAAATAACATTTTTGCCTGAATCCAAAGGGATCTAGATCATATCAGATTTGTTGTCCTCTAACCATAATGGAGAGAAATTGTAAATCCATACAAAAATTTTAGTCTTCTAGAAACATGAACAAAGTTGGCAAGCCACTGGCTAACATAAACAACAGCAGAATAAACACAAGACTCAAATCTTCTTTGCAGATAAATCTGTGAACAACCATCCAATGTGTTAACAACCATAGCTCAGATATGTGTGTGTGTGTGTGTGTGTGTGTGTGTGTGTGTGTGTGTGTGAGCTATGGGGAAAGTCACCTAGGAGTGTTGCCTTTACTGAGTTCCATAAGCAAACCTTCTCTGAATCTCAAGAGTTCAGAAATCATCATGTAACTCCAGTTCATGCTCTCCTTCCAGAAACTCCTCTGCCAATGTCAGGTCCCATCACCTAACTTTAAATTTGATTACTCATCCAACCATTGAGACAAAAGCATGCAAGTGTGTCTGCATGTTTGTGTGTGGGCACGTGTGCATGCATGCATGAAGAAGATAGAACTCAATAACACGTGTCTTCCTAATAGTTCTCCACCTTATATTTTCAAGACAGGGTCTCTCAGTGAATCTTGGAACACATGAATTTAGCTAGACCACCTGGCTGGCAAGCTCAAGGTACTCTCCTGTCCCCTCCTTCTCAGTGCTTGATTACAGGCAAGTGCTGCCACACCTGGCTTTTATGTGGGTGCTGAGGATCTCACCTGGCTTTTATGTGGGTGCTGAAGACCTCAACTCAGTCAGTGCACTGCAAGCACTTGACCATTGAAGCCATTTCCTAAACCCTATTTATGCCTTTTGTTGGAACAATTATACTTTCAAATCCATTCCTACAAACACACACTATAGTGATCCAATCTTGAATAGGCAGTAGAAAAATTTGACCTGAAAGCATTGAAAGAGTTTTCCACATATAAAAATATTAGGCCTCCACACAATCTCAGTAATGGTCATTAATCTTACGTGAACATTTAAGAAAATACACAGGAAATAAATTTGGTTGTTTTATGAAAAAGCATATCTCAGAGGATGAAATGTGAAAAACTAATCACCACTCTGTAAGTCATTTATATTAGATTTCCTTGTAACATTTGTCCATTTTGTACATTTCAGAACAAGGTGACAAGAGACTGTGGGAAGCATGGGAAACACAATTCATGATCCCTAGTTCAAGTTCAGCCACACAGAAGTGGAGAGACAGGCACCATTTGTCCCAGATCTGGAACTCTGAGCAACTAAAGTAGTTCCTGGAACATCATTTGACTGGCCAATCATGCAAGATTTCAGATCTAGTCCTTTGTCATTAGCTACAAATGATGTCCATGTGGCCATGCCTGGGCATATGTAGTGACAGCACTGTCCTGGAACATGTACATGTTTAGGTCACAGTTTCTAGCTATACTTGTCATTTCCTTCTTGGTGACTATAGAGGTTCCAAAAAGGCTTCTTTCCAGGGCCTCTGCCCACCTTCAAAGGATCTATTACTACCCTACTGTGGTCCAAGGCTACTGACATACTGTGACCCCCTTCTCAAGCTCTCTTTCCTCACTGTCAAAGAGTCCTTTCTCTTCCTACCCAGGACTCCACACTGAACCTTCTTCGCTGCTATTTTCAGTAATTCTGGTATAATTTTTATTTGTATTATTTCCACTAATAAAACTTCTCCCAACACACCCAAAACCTCTGAACACATAGGTGTTCCACCTATTTCTAACAGATATTTTGAATCACAAAATCTCTCCAAATTGAAGCTGCTGTTGAAGTCATAGGTTTTACTTCAATCATAATAACAAATAACATTATTAAGTTCTGTCTTTGTACCATGACTCTACTGCCTTATATAATTCTGACACATTTAACTACATCTAAGTATGTGCTTAAATTTGCTAATAGCACTTAAAATAAGGATTTGTTGATCATTGAAAGAAGTGTCTTGCACAGCAAAGAATTACAATCTCTGAACTAAAGTATTTTTAAGTCTTAGAAACTGCCAAAGACTAAATTAATACAGGATATTATTAAATTTGTATTTCTATTTGTGGAAGATAAAGTTGTTTCTAGGATATCCTCTTTTCTCCTATTTGTTTATTATACTGTTCTTAAATTTCTAGAAATGATTCCTTCAGATAGGCCAATAAATAGATTTGTGTATTCAATTGAAATTTTAAAATATAAATATACAAAGCAATCAGTCATTGTATTCACTCCCATTCACTCCCAAAATATTGACAAACCAGCCTGACATTAATTTTGGCATGGGTACTAAAAAAATAGCAAAAGACATACTCTTTAATGAATTCTTCTCATTACATTTTTAAGCTCTAGGTTTTTCTTGATAAACTCTTGTTTTATTGTCAAGATTATACTGTTTGAAACGAGCAAATTTTCTGTTGGAGACAGAATATGAATGACTACCCTGAAAATGTCGTTTTCTTGTCACAATATTAAAACATGATACATATTCATACTAATAGCTATAAAAACTAGTTTCATTCCTTCTGCACATAAGCAATAAGCCCTATGTGCAACGACATGAATACCAGCAGCAGTGGTGTGCATATGTATGTGTATGAGTAGTTTCTTGAGAATTCACAGCCACTTCTAATAATTCCTAACAGCATGTATACAGGTGACTGTCAGAGGAATCCATCAAAGCTGGAGTAGATAAGACAGACAATTCAGGCTTTGAGGATACAGCGAAGCTCCCGCTCAAAGTGTTCACTTCTCATCCAAGAGCACTGCAGGAACGCTGTCTTCCTCCTTTAGGCAAAAAGAATGAACCAATGATGTTACTGACATCCCTCCACAGCAGCCTAACCAAAGAAAGGAAATACCTCAGAAATTCATCATAAGAAAATATAGTTCAAAAATACCTTCATGCTCAAATTTGCTTTTTCTTCATTTTTTCAGTCTACCATAATTTCATCTCTTTAACAGAATCAACTACTGCAAAATTCCACAGCCACAAATATTTTTAGCCAAAATAATTAATAGTTGAGCTACTTTATGGACAAAGCATTTGCATACCATGTCTAATGAAAACTAAGCTTTAAATGGCTGTCAATTTCATGTGTATTATACAGGTGGATGATAACTCAAAAGCACAAAGACTCAGTCACTGCTTCCTAGTCCCCAAATGACTCAACATTCCTATTATGTCATAGTTAAATACATGAGGCAACAACATCTTTTGTGAAAATGAACCCATATTTCCCATTTAGGGAAAGGACATCAGGAAGATTGTACTTCCAACATTTCACTGGCATTGACTGCTATAATGAGAACAAGGAAACTAACACACTTATTCAGATGTTTAACATAAATTGGACCCATCTTTCAGATCCTATCTTTTAAATTTGGAATAGGGCTTGGGTCATAGCTCAGTGGTAGAGCACTTGCCTAAACAATTCACCCCCCAGCACCATATAAAAGAACTTTATGATTTTGACACAAAATCATACTTCCAGAAACTTATGACAAAGATATAACCATCCTATCAATTTTATGTGTAAGGATTTTCACAACAGAAAGAATACTAACTAAATGGCTCTTTAGTAAATTACCCAATGAAATACTTTAAATTATCAAAGTCTATATGCATCATTCCATAGGGCTGCATATACATACATACATTTACATGTCCATAGATACACACACATAATTTCTGAGACAATTTTGTTACAAAATGTCCATTACGGTGAGGTATGCCATTACAAACTACATTTCAAAAGCACAAGGTCTTGCATTCAATCCCTAGCATTGACATAAACAGCTGGGTGTGGCCATGTATGCCTTGAATCCCAAGTGCTGAGGGGTATGGAGACCAGAGAATTGCTGAGGCTGGCTGATCAGCTAGCTTGACAGAAAAAAAATAAATAAAAATGGCACAAGTTCGAGGTCCAATAAAAGGAAATAAAAAGGAAGAATGACAGAGGAGGACACCTCTGGCTCCCACACATATGCCTGTATCACAGACACACCCCATATACTACACAAAATTTTATTTTTCTATATGATAGATAAAATTGTATATGTTTTCTATGTGTGACATATTTTGAAATATGTACTGTAAAATGGCTGAAATAAAGCTAAATAATACATCCATTACCTTATATAGTTGTCACTTTGTGGTGAGAACACTTAAAGTGCATTCTTGAAATTCTCCAAGAATACAATATATTGGTTGTAACTTGAGTCACTGTGATATGACTCAAGTTATAAAGCATTTCTAATTTAAATTTTATAATCATTGAAAAACATCTCCTTTGCCTACTGAATCTATAAGATCATTCCTCAAAGATATGATTGCAAAGGTAAAATAGGACATTGTATTTATCAAAAGCACTAAGAGTACACAGTACAGCGGTACGAAACTGATTAGCGGGAGTCTAGGTGGCTGAAAGCTGTTTCAATCAAATATAACCTGAGGTATGGATTGGAAGCAGGGGAGCTGGAGTTAAAATCTCAGCACTTGCACCAAGTTACTGGAAGACTGTAAAGGCAAATCAGTTGCCCATTCTGAGCCTTATAAATAATACCTACATTCTAGACGGTGAGAAAGTCATGTGGCCACAGATACAATGTGCTAAGCAGTGTCCCCTGCCATGCCCCCACACTGGCTCAAAGCCAAGCTACCAGCAGTTGGTTTAAAAGCATCTTACTTGCTAAAAAGTAAGCTGCAACATTTGTGCCTCAACATAAATGACTCATTGTCTTCTATATCATGTGTCTGAAGTTGGCTTTTCAATGTTCCATGGGACAAACACATGCTCGGTTTCATCTGCACTGTTCTTCAAAGGCCTAGCACAGGATCTGACCCAAAGCAAACACCGGAGGGAATGGTGTGTGTGTGTGTGTGTGTGTGTGTGTGTGTGTGTGTGTACTGAAAGTATAACAAAATGACAATAACAAGTGTTTTATTTAACTTTTATTTGTATCAAAATTAATACACACAATGTAAAGAATTAACTCTAAAACCTTTACCATGAGAACTACCTGTCTCCTGTCTTATATGTCATCCATTTCCTATTCAATTATTTTGACTATATTAATACCATAGAGCATGGTCTATGCTTGCCATTCAATTTCATTTAATATTATGCATTGATTTCCCAACAGCAAGTGTTCTCTCTATCTCTCTCACACACACAGAATACATGCATAAATCCTTACCACCACCCTATCCTGAATATAATTACACAGTAATTTGGATCAATATTTAATTTATAGTACTGTGATGATATAAATATTAATCAGAAGGGAACTACATGTATTCACTTAATTTTTTCCTACATGACGTTGTATTCTCTGAACTGAAAAGGCATATTGGCTTTTTCTCTTTGCTCATTCACCAATTCAGTGCAAAACCATGTACAATTGACTGGTTCTCCACATCTCTGAGGAAATCTCTTCTAGAACCTTCTCCATCATGCCAGGACTGGATGCCCATTATGCCTCTGGTCTAACTTCACCTTCATCCAGGGCATTGCCCTGGCCTTCCCACCTTGCTGGCTCCCTCGTTTCCTTGCTCTTATGGATGTTTTCTTAGCATACTCCTTCACTTGGATTAGGAATATCTAGCAACAACCTGGAAAATAAATACTTGATGCCCTCAATAACTGAAAATGAATAATTAGTCTACCCACACACTACTGAAAGTTTGGCTGGGTAAGGAATTCTCTGGATGAATGTAACCTCTCACAAAAGTAACAGTCTTACTCACTTTTTAACCAGTGTTACTGCTGAGAAGTTGGATACTCAAAATTTAGGTTGCTTGATTTTTTTGTGTGTCTCCATATAATTTCTCCCTCGGTGCTCTGAAATATCACAAGACCCTTGCTTTGTAAATCTGTGTTAAAAACTCAGTGGGCCCTTTCAATCTGTAAATTTATCTCCACAGTGTCTGTGAACTTACCTTTCTTCTGTTTGTCTTGGGCTCTTTCATGCTATAGGTATTCTTTAAGTGTAGTTAAGTATTCCTATCTAAGAAAGAAGAATAGCCACCAAAACAAAGCCAAAGGGGGGTACGACAGGCTGGTTGGGCATTTGGGTAGAAAAGACCCTGGGATTGGTCATCTGTACAGAAGACCTTTTCAGCCTTCTGTCTGGAGAGTAGGGGCCTTTCCATCATTGAACTGGAGACCAGGTGGAGAGGAAGCAAACATGAGTTCTGGGGGCTATTGTTTACCCACCCAACTTTCAGTGAGGCATAGTGACAACTGTGCCCAAGTTTCCTACTATAAAGACGTTTAAAATCATCTCCACTGGTTGCATCTCTAGACATCTCCAAGGACTTGGGAAGGGGTGTGAAGATGTGGCTTCTTCACAAACAGTACTCAACCCACTATTAGCTTCCTTCCCCTTGGTGTCCGGAGGCATCTCTTCCAATCCCTGTGACCTTGAGAGATCCTGTTACAGAAGCAGCCTGTTCCTCACATCTGTTCCATCACTTATCACACAAGCACTTGCTTCCACCTTCCAAATGCTGTCGTTGTTGTCAACCCTCTGTTTTTTTTTTCCATCCTTGTGTGTTTTTGCACTTACAAATCCCTTTCCTGTTATCTTAACGCAGTTTGTGGCAAAAGCAACAATGTCTATGCTCCATGCTCACTGGGTTTAACATGCATTCCTTTTTATGCATTGTGTACATTTCTTAATCTTGCTCCGATTACTGTATCATCTGGGTAGTCAGAATATAAAACTATTTGTTAAAACAATATAAAGAAATGTAGCTTTGTGAAAACAAAGATAATCAGTTTATAATCTACACTTTGGAACTTTTTCCAAAGACCCATTTATCTACTACTAAGCAAGAAAGCTTAAATTTAGAGTGAAATTTTCTATTATTCAATGGTTGTTGTTCACAATGATGCTTTTGAAACATGGCCACAGCCAAAGAGACTTCTAAATCATCAGAGACTTCAATATACTTCTAACAGATGGTATCTTTTATATGGCTGTTCTGAACCTTAATTTATCGTTTATGAAGAGACCCTTGGGAGTGAGTGCAAATCAGATTCCTTCTCTGGAATTTCCTGAAAAGCCACTAACAATAAAGACGCATGTGTACACATGCACACCCTGCCCCTCAGAGGCTGCTGCAGGTCAAAAGCTGCTCCCAGGGGCAATGAGTCTCACTCAGGTCATTGATAACCACTAAAGAGTCCCTTTTGAGTATAATAATTTAAGGCCAACTCTCCAAAATATGATTTTTTAAGAAGAAGTAATATATTTTGAATGAGAACTCTCTTTTGAAATGCCCCCCCTTTTTTCTCCCAGGGACCATTGGAGACATCCTTGAGGTGGATGTCTCTGAGTTGCATCTAGTGGTACATATACTTACCTAAACTCTGGGATAAAAGCTCTTTGGGTAGCCTATGTTTATAATTTCAGCTAGCTCATGGGAGAATGTCATAAAGAAGGCAGTTCCAAACAAATATCTTTCTATTACAAGTAAGGGCACATAGCTACATCCTTTCCAAAACATCCACTAACCACAGTATCAGGCAATGAGTCAAGAACATAAAGAGAAAAAGGAAAAAGGAAGACATCTGTAATGTCAAGTGCTTTCGACGATTCACAGGAAAAAGTATGGGAAATAAGCCACTGGATTTGGAAATAGAAATCCACACAGTCAACTTTTTAACATTATCCTACAAGTACTCAATGGTGCAATGAAATGATAATTATTTAAATTTGAAGAGATAAAATTGTTATTATATATATATATATATTATGGTGGTCTAGCTAGCAAACTTAAAATAAAATAAAACCTATTGGAACCTCTATAAAAAGTTCACAAGAAAACCAAGGACAAATCTGATAAATTGTATTTTTAATGAAAAACTGGAAAATACAGTGGGAACATGATGATGGTGATTGCTCCTATTTAGTGGATGCAAACTGTCTGCCTTAGCATGGTGGTGTGCATTTTGCCACTTCACCTTTAATGCTCACAAAAATCCTCGGAAGCTATGACTCTTAGTTATCTCCACTTCAGAGACAGAGAAGGAAGCTGAGGCTTCTTAATATTATCAATAGCCTGTGCAAGTTGGAGAGTAACAAGAGAAGGTGCTGTCGAGCCACAGCCTGGGCTCCCACTGCCCAAATGTACCACCTGGAGTAACTGCAAGGAAGAGAGAAAACTATAACACATAACAGTACATTAAAAAATATAGTAAAATATATGGACATTAGTGTAATGGCTTTTCAAAAAAAATGAAACAAAAATAGATCTATGACATGACCCAGCTATACCTCTCCTGGGTATATAACTAAAGAACCCTATACTACAGAGATAGGAGCTCATCCATGTTTGATGCCGTTCTTTTCACCACAGCAAAGAAACAAAATCAGCCTAGATGTCTATCAACAGATGAATGTGTCATGAATATGTGAAATATATATATATACATATAGACAATGTAATTTTATTCAGCTATAAATAAAAATTAAACTAAGAAACATATAGGAAATGGATGAAACAGTAAAACATTTAAAACAAGGTAAGGCTGAAAAAGACAAGTATGTTCTCTCTTACAAGAGAATCTTACCTACTATTAAATATGCAGATCTAGGTGGAGTAAATGTAGGTAGAGGTCATTAGAATGGGGCCCATAGACTGTAACAAAAAGAGCCTTTAAAGAAGGGAGTGAGGAGCACAGTAAAATATATAAGATATTAAAGCAGAACGAAAATTCTGGGGTTAGGAGGGTACAGTGAGAAAGGGGGAGGGAGATAGGACAAGTGAAGGGAGAGAATCATCTCCAACAAAGTATTATGAAAATACTCAAGAAAACCAGTCTAATTTAATTAACAAAATATAAAAATAGATTATAGTTAATGAATATCTATGCATTATTCCTGCACAGATAGTCAGTATTAAAAATAAATCAATTCCCTTAAGTTACATGCAATACAAATGATGAAACCTAGTAGTTGTCTCACTTTTTCTTCTTGCTTTTTCTTTTGTTCTTTATCACAATTCTGATAAAATGAGTCTATATTTTATCTGTAAAAATTAAGCATGAAGACATCCAGGAAAAACCTGCTGAAATGAATGGTGAGGGGTTTTATCCCAGCCAGCACTGAAATACACACTGATGCCATAAGCACCGGGTGGTGTGCATGACTAGACGGAGTAATGGAACTGAACAAGGGCCTCGGCAATGAACAGTATCCATGCCACTTACTGTGAAGCAAAGATCCCATTTAGAACCAGTCTGGCAATGACGACAGAGCCAAAGCACTTGATGTTGATGAAAGTATAGAGCAAGTGTAGCTCATCACATGGTTACTGGGACATGGATTCAAACAACTCTCGGTAAGAGTAATTTACTTGTAATACACTTGGTAAAACTTGGTGATCTCATTAGTAAGAATTTTTAAAAGAACAGGTAGAGGTTAGGCACAGTGTTGTTAACTACTTCAAAATACTAGAAATGACATAAGTGTATAACAACAGAGAATAACACGATACACTTTAGAACGCACTTATAAGTAACATATATGGAACAAACACCTAAAGTACAATATACATTCAATCACATAAATTATATAGCATCAAGCCAAGGCAAATAGCATGCATAGTACAGTCCCTCGAGGAACAATATTTATATGTAGATATATATGCATGCATACATAGTGCAAATGGGCAAAAGTATAAAGGTACTTATACTATAGAATAAAATCCTTTTTGACACTTTAATTGCATTCTCACTGTATCCCCACAACCACCCTCTATGATTGTCTTCCAAGTGAGGGGAAGAAAAGGTATTAGTAACCTTTTCAAGGACATGCCACTAATCAGTGGTGGACTCAGAATGGACCCCATGCCATCCTCCCAGTCACACTAGGACACCTGGTGCTGGTGCTGGCTGTCAGTGCAGGGCAGTTCCAGACATGTACATTGCTGCTTCCCTTGTTCTGCATCTTTTGAACTTCGATTTTACTATGAATAGGATACTAATTATATGTGGAGTCATGGAAAGAACGCACAAAGAAACAAATCAGTGGTAATTTGTTAGAGCAATTTCTTTTTTTTTTTTTTTTGAGCAATTTCAATAGATAAATGGAAATGAATTTTGTTCAATCGATTGGAGAGTAAAAGGAGGTTTAAAGAAAGGTAGAAAGCAAACTGAATGATAAAAATGGGAAAAAATACTTTCTATAAAATATTTGATCAATGTTGCAGGTGTAAATCAGCAGGACTCTCTGAGGGAAAGGTGAAAGCATGCATGTTTCTATTTGTTTCTCTCAGGAAGTTTCATTCCTAGAAAATTATCTAAGAGATAAAGAGGTAAAAATTTACAAGGAAGTCCATAATGTTCTTCCCTGGGTTGTTCTGAGATGGGTTGTTCAGTGAAAGAGCTCAGCTTTGGATCTAAACATCGCTGGGAGTGACCTTGTGCTCTGTACTTACCTGGCTGTGACCTTGACCAATTACTCAATCCTTCTCAGTCTCAGTCTCAGTCTCTGAGCTGCTAAAATGAAAATAAGAGCTCACATCTTACAGGGCTGCTGTGAGGATTAAATGAGGCTGAAGCTATCACTGTGTGTAAAACAAAGCAAAACATTAGGGTTGTTCCTTCCACCTCTCACTGGTGTCTATGGAGAAACCAACCCATCACTTAGTAATGTCTACATTATCCTGCAATAAAGTATGATAAAACCATAAAATGATTTTTAAAATTACTCAGAAGTAAACCTAGTTGCTATTTTGATGCTGTCTCAATCTAAATTAGCACAAAACTAATTAACAAAACCATTTTATCCACTACAGTGAGTCACATTTTTCTTCCTTCTTCCCAAATCCCTGGTGCGTTGTAAGGGTGATTGAGTATCTAATTTCTTCTTAATTGAAAGCACGTAGTACACATTTTTCACTAGTTCAAGCTTAAAATACTTTCAGTCCAGAAATCAAAGTCAATGAAATTAAGTTGAATTGGGATTTGGATAACTAATCTAATGAGAGGTTTGCATTGTGTCTAATTATAAGTAAATGTGGGATTTAGTTTTATTTCCTACGGACATATTTCAGGTACTAGAAAGTGCCATAAATGACTAATTTTGGTGACTAATAACATCATTATTTACAATCTTCTGTTCATCATCACTGAGATTTTATTGCTGGGACCGACTAGATGTAAGTGTTCTTTAAAGAAAAGATGCCCTTAGAGAAGCGCTGCTTTCTCATATGAAAGCGGAATGCGCATCATGTCCGCAAAATACCGCGTCTGCAAAATACTGCATCTGCTTTTCCATGGCACCAAGGTCACAGGAATCCTCACGTGCTGCTAGCAAAGGAATACAAGAAATCTTGGCACACTTGACCTGAAATACTACAAGTTACATTCATCCAAACTACTTGTTTATAGAAAATAAGAGCACTGCCATTGAAATAGTATTCCAGTCCTGAGGAGAAAGAGCATTTGGTGAGAGTTTGTTTGTTTGCTTTTGTTTTTCATTCTTCTTGTGTTAGGCAGGAGCAAAGACTGAACAAAGCCTTCCCCTTACCTAGGAGGAGCAGCAGTTATCTGGAATAATTTACTTGAAGACTTCTTTACTCAAAAGACTAAAGAACTTCTTGAGATCCAATTCAATACCTCACCTCTCAGATGTCTTTGAAAATATTTTGTGAAGACGAGTCCTAAAAAGCTTTCTGAGTTCCTAGTAACTACAAGGAAGTATGAAGAAGGAGAACACAGAGCTGTGAGGACGATGGGAACAGAGAACTTGTGTGTATGTGGGGAGGTATTGCTTTCATGACCACTGTACTGGAAAGCTGACCCATACAAAATTGGCATGGATTTATCATTTTAACAATTAATTTATTCTGAGAAGCTCACATACTTCTTGATTGGATAAATCATATTTTCCTAACAAATATTTCAGATTCTTCCAAAATTATTGGACATTATGTTCATTGTTTTTGCATTGTTGTAAAAAAATTTTAAGTAGAATGTTTAGGTAAACTTGAAGTTGCTACAAGAATTAAACTATATGTAACTACCATAAAAATTCCAAAGATTTGTATTCAAATGAAAAATTCTGTGTCTTGTTATAGTTTGTTTAAAATATTTGGACATAGATTGTTTCTTACCCCTGCAAGGATCATATCATTATCAACCTTTCTCTTACAAGAATTCTTGTTAATGTTATGGTGTGAATCTTCATATCTTCCCAGAACTCCTATGTTGACATTAAGACCTCCAGGATGATGGCGTTAGCAAGTGGAGCCTTTGAAGTGTGATCACATCATGAAGATACTGGAATTAGTGACCTGATAAAAGGGAGGGAACAACCCAGCTAGTCACTTCCACAACATGACACAGTGAGAAGGGATCATGTATGCTCCAAAATGAGCCCTCACCGGGCTCTGATGGCACCTGATCTTGAAGTTGTCTTCCCATTCTCCAAGACTGAGGAAGACATTTCTGTAACTGAGGCAACCCAGTGCCTGGAACTCTGCTACAAGAACCCAGGTGGAAGGCCTTCAGTCCTTTCCATTCTTCAGGAGAGCCTTCTGCCCTAACGAAGTGGCCAGGGTGCATTCCTCTGTTAGTCAGGGATCTCAGCCAAGCCACTGTCCTAAGTCATGTCATTTGCCTTCTGTGATTTCCAGTTCCCTAATTCTTTATGTTTGTAAGCAATATGCTACATGGTATTAGGAAGTGTGGGCAGGAAGGGGTAATTGGATCATGAAGGTAGAAACCTCATGACTGAATGAGTGCCTTTCACCTGGGCCTTAGCCTATACATAAAGGGGAAGAAAACAGTCCTCAATTATTTTGTCATGTTTCTCTACTTCCCAGGTAATTGCTGACACCTGAAAACACATCATTAGCTCATTAAGATCAAAAGATACTATGACTGAGGAGATGGCTTGACAGTTATGGGAACATTCCACACAAGCATGAGGGCCTGAAACCATCTGAGTTCAATTTTCCAGAACCTACATAAAGAGCTGGGCATGGTCACACATGCCTGTAACTACAGTCCTGTGGACATTCAATTCTAGAACCTAAAAGCTCTAATATAGAAAAGTACATGACTGAGTCATATGTAGTCACTAGCAACAGAAACTGTGTGAATCACCACAGACATGTATCCCCAGAGGCTGATGCCTGAGGACCCTGATATAAAGTGGTCTAAAAGCACATTTGTGATCCCTGCAGGGGATACAGAACTGATCTAGGTAAAGGATAAAAAGAAAGTCTGTTCCTATTGCTGAGGAAACCACAGAATGTCATCGCACAACACCAAGAGACCCTGCTAGATCCAGAATGGTAGCCCGCTCCCAAGTGGTAGCATGTGTAGTGCTGAAATGCACCTGTGCAATAGCAGTGCCAAACCTAGGTGGGTAATCAATGGCTTTCAGATTGGTGAAGAGATCAGTGACAAGGAACCTTTAGCTGTTTCTACAACACAATTTTATTTGAATTCTTTAGGAGAAAATAAAACACTAAATTTCAGAACATTTATCCACAATAAGTTATTAATATACCTACACCATAAAGAGAAAAGGAGGGCCGGCTCAGTGGATAAAGGCACTTGCTTACAAAGCTTGCTGGCCTGGGTTCAGTTCCCCAGTACCCACATAAAGCCAGATGCACAAAGTGGCACATGTGTCTGGAGCTTGTTTGCAGTGGCAGAAGGCCCTGGCATGCCTGTACTCTCCCTTGTCTCTTTCTCTTTCTCTCTCAAATAAATAAAATAAAATAAATTTTAAATATTATTCATTTGTGAGCAGAGAGAGAGGAGTGAGAAGAGAGAGAGAGAGAATGGGTACACACAGGCCTCTTGCCATGTCTAAACAACTCCAAATGCTTGCAGCACCTTGTCCATCAGGCTTTAATGTAGATTCTGGGGAACTGAAACAAGGCAGGCAGGCAGGCAGGCAGGCAGGCTTGCATGCAAGAACCTTTTGCCACCTTTCCAACCCCAATAATGTTTCTTAAAAAGGAAAAGGGACAGATTTCAAACTAAGAATTTCTTTTTGGTGCAGTAATCCTAAAGAAACCCTAGGCAGTGGTGTCATTTTTCATTCCTAGGTTAATAATAATTTTTTAAAATATTTTCTTTATTTATTTGAGAGAGAAAGAGAGAGAGAGAGAGAGAAAGAGAGAGAGAGAGAACGGTGCACTAGGCCTCCAGCCACTGCAAATGAACTCCAGACACATGAGCCCTCTTGTGCATCTGGCTTTATATGGGCACTGGGGAATCGAACTTTGGTCCTTCTGCATTGCAGGCAAACGCTTTAACCGCTAAGCTATCTCTTCAGCCCAGTTAATAATAATTTTGATATCACACATATCCAAACATAATAGATAGTTTAAGCATCCCTGGTGCTTGGACAATTTACTAAAGTCATTTTGTGATCTTTTAGGAGATCTGTTCCATGCTGAGGGAATTCTGTACGATACAGTAAATAGAAAAGAGCAATGTCTGCAGCACTTTTAACTCTCACTCTAATGCTGCATCCCGTTAAACAGTGAGGGTCCTGGTGCTGCCTACAGAAAATATGGCTTTGTGCTTCTCAATGATCTTGGAGGGATAATGGGAGTTACACTTGATCATTTGGAATTTCCTCACTTTGGCACACAGCCCCATCTTTTCTTATAATGTCTGGGGTGTTTTCTTTCTAACTTAGACCAAACTCAGGTTACAAAAGAAAACAAGTATAAAACTGATGCTAGTTACAGCTTTATTCACACTAAGAAAACAAATCTTTAATTGCAAAAGTCCAACACAGTCAAGGATAACTCCAAATACCCAGAAAGAAAAAATTGGCAACTGTATCAAAGGGACTATGCAGAAATGCTTACTGAACAACCCCCTCTTCTCCCTTCTTCCTTTGTCTGTGTTTTTTCCTCCTAATCTGTATGGAGCAAGATTGTTTTTCCACTCTTAAGGGGGAAATAAGAATAATTAGAAAGACTTGTGACATCAGCTTTAACAGAAATTAAACCATGATTTATGATAACATAAACATGGCTGAGACAATCTGTGACCAATCCAAATAACCATTACATTGGGCTAAGACTCAACAAAATAAAGAGGCAAATAACCACTTTGTCAGAATGTTACTGCCAATGTAATGACAGTATTGATATATGTATCAATGATACATATGTAAATTAGACCTAAAGTTAGATCTTACCATGGCTTGCTATTATTAAGATTTGGTTCTACTGCTAGATATAAAAAAAATCAATGAATAATGGATCACTTAATAACAAATGCCTCCCTGAAATGTAAGCCACCATTGCTGAACCAAAGAATTCCCAGCACCTTGGACAGTCACATGCTAATTCACTAAGCAGTATGAAATCAGAGTTCATCCTTCTTAAATGGTAATATGTAAAGTCTCAGATTATTCATGGAAATAATAATTCTTGGTTATCAAAGTCCCACAGATGTCCACACAGGTCCCCCGCACACAAAAAAAGCTTGTCATTTTAACTTCAGAAAGTGAAGTTATTTCAGTAAAACATAGCTAAATAAATGTGAATGACTTGATTTTTTTTTAGAAAACAACTACCACAAAATTTCACCCCTTTTTAACTCCAAGAGCTTAAATGAAACATTCATGCATCAAATTCAAAGTCTGTCAAATAATTTCACTTTAATAAAAATTTGAATTACCTGCCTTGGGACATTATTAAATATCAAATAAAAAGCATACATTCATAAGTCTGATTTTACAATATAATTTTATATAGAACTATGACTAGATTTGTACTACATATTTCAAGATGAAAAGATAAAATATATTCATAAAATGATGAGATCAGAATTGGAGTCACCTTAAAAAAAATTCCTGCATCATTCCACAGACTTTCTAGAAAAATGCCCCTTAAGTCATCTCAGCCACTAGGAACAGAAGTCCTTTGCTCTTTGAAAAATAGCTTAATCATAATTAATTAAACACTTTGAAATGGAAACATTATTCTTCTATCACATAATGAAGTATATGGAGTATCTAAAATGTATAATCTCATAAATAGTGTGAGATTTCAGCTTTTAAGAGAGAGACAGAAAGAGTAGTGATGGTTCAGACTGAAACAACTCTGTCTAGGATGTGATATACAGCAAGCATTCAAGGCAATAATCTCATAAAAGTGTCATTTACAGATAATTATAGTCAACAGTCAGAATATCAACTATAAACTTTCAGTTACCAGCCTCCTCTACTTCCCTGTGGCCTTCCTACCGGGCCTCTCCTGTGGGCTGGTCCTCCCCTTCACTGTGCTCCATCCCCATATTCCTCGGCAAGCTCACCCCTCCTGGCTACTATTCAATTCCTAATAAAAAACAAAAGCAATGGGCTAGAGAAATGGCTTAGTAGTTAAGGTGAATTCTTGCAAAGCCTGATGGCTTGGGTTCTGTTCCCCAGTACCCAAGGAAAGCTGGATGCACTAAGTGGCGCATGTAGCATATCCATCATTCTCCCTCTCCTCTCTCTCTCTCTCTCTCTCTCTCTCTCTCTCTCTCTCTCTCTCTCTCTCTCTCCTCTCCTCTCCTCTCCTCTCCTCTCTTCTCCTCACAAATAAATAAGAACATTTTAAGGAACAAAAACAAGTTATGAACAGAATCAGTCTATAAACCACCACTTTCCTCTTCCTTCCGACTACAGCAGTTGCCTGTCCATGACATCATAGATGAAGAAAAGGTCTGTGAGCCTCCCCATCTCCCAGAGTGGATAGTGAAAACTGGTGCTTGCTGAGAGGAGGGGGGAGTCATGTCCTTTAGGGGTGTAGCCATTGGAGGATAGGCCAAAAGTATCTACTCTTTAACAAAATCAGTCTCCATATGTGTCCAAGATTCTTTTCCTTCAAGTTTCCAGAGTCTTCCCTGCTAAGATCTCCTTAAAGATCAGCCTCTCCCCAGCTACATGCCCCTTGCCCACCACAGGTGGACAAGTTTTGGTACTTGTGTTCAAAACAAGGTAAAGCCTCAGCTTCTGTTCTGCCCAACCCAATATAATATGATTAACATACAATATATGCAACTTATAAAAATTACAATCAATCCCATTAAGTTGTACAACTAATATGCATTTTTTTCAGAAAGACTTATCATGCCAGATAATGTTTGTGATGTGGAGGTACTATAATTTTCATACCTTGCTGGTGTTATTGTAACTGCTTTGGAAAACCATTTGATAAACATTTATAAAGTTAATTGAAAAACTTTTAAAAAATGGCCCAGATATGATATCACTAGAACTGGACTTAAACTAGCTTTAGCCTGCTGTAACCTGCATCTTTCACAGACTTCCAGGGTAGAGATGCTTAGCCTTGGTAGTGGTTAACGAAAAGGACTCTTCTGGCCAATCTGTGTGCCTCAGAGTTCCAGCCTCTGCATTGCTTCCAGCACTGACTTGATTTTTCTGTCTCTTGGCTAACTCCACTGTAAAACCACGTGTGAAATTTCATGAACTCTTAATGAGATAATCCCTCCAGATCCACTCCAATGGTTTACACACACACACACACACACACACACACACACACACACACACACACACACACACACACGTGTCTCTATGGCAAATACTCTCACATTCAGCCCTGACTACTTCTGTGATGCTTATTTTTGATTGTCGACTAGACTGGATTAGGAAATGCCTAGGAAGTTAGTAAAGTACACATCCAAGCGTGCTTATGACAGTGTTTCCACAAACAATTAAATAATGAGGGCTCCAACCTAATAACCAATATAGTAATACATTAGTGTGTTGGGTCCTAGCCTGGATGGATATCTATAAGCTAAGTTTTAGAATATGCACCCAGATGAGAGCCCAGAGCATAGTAGCTCATGCCCTTTGTTCCTAGCACACCTGTGCCCCCCCCAGGAGACAGGGGGGATGGCTGACAGCCCTAAACCCTGTTTATAAGTGCTAATAGATTTTACTCCTGCTGGCTGAGTTTCTGTGGTTTTGTTCCTGCCTGTTGAGCCCCCTTGTGATACAACGCAGCCTTAGATTGTATATAAATTTGGATACTGAAATAAAGTTTTGAGATCTGCTCCGACACTTCTCCCAGCTGAGAGTGTATGTGGGGCTCTGGATGCACATTTACCTTTCCTCATGGGGCCTGTCTCCTGCTGGCTAGTGAGACAGGCTCAACCGCAGGGGACCAGAGACCCATGACTCTCACTCTCCCTCAGTACCCAACAATTAGTGTACCCATACTATGATGATACTGTTGGAAGATAGTGCAGGTAGAAGGATAGGCCTAGCTAGAGGCTTGGCATCATCTCTGCCGCAGCAGGTGGGAACAGGAGGGGAATGAGCTGAACTCTAGCAGGGGAGCTTGCTATACCATCCATAAGCCTACCCACCAAAACATACCTCCTCCATCAATTCCAATTCCTGCATTGCCACCACCTGAGAACCAAGCATTCAAAACATGTGAGTTTATGTTCAATTCAATAATTCAAACTGCCACACCATCTATGAATTACTAAAAATGTATTCCTGCTCCTACCAAAAGTGAATTTTCCTATCCCTCATCACTTCCAAAATTATAGTAGAAGATAACTAAGGACATATCCTTGGGGCTACATCACACCCTAAATCCTTCTTTTCTTCTCTTTACCTGTGCTTGTCCACCATGAGGAATGCCATCCTGGTGACATCATGTTCTGCCCAAGTGCCTGGGGCCAAGAAACCATGGATTGAACCCTTTGAAACTATGAGCTGAAGTAAACCCTTCCCTGTAAACTGTGTGTCAGGAATGTGATGATGAAAACATTAACTAATACATCTAACACCCTTCACAATAAGCCCACTACTGTGATGACCAGGCTTCTGTTTAATGTGTTCTAACTCAACTCTATCTTTCTGATACCAACCCCCAGAAGTCTGTTGTTGCCAAATAGCATTCTACCCATGGTTTCTGGAGTCCCAAACCTCAGCATTTATATCTGCCATTTCAATATCCCTCCAGTCTCCCTAACTCACCCCTAGTTGCCACCTGACATCTCGAATTGTCTGAGCATTATCTTCTTTCCATCACCAGCTCTCATATTCTAAGATGTAAGGCTATCACACTGGCTATCTAACAACTTCTAAATATCTTCTTCTCCTGGCATGACCCACTGTAACCCAACCAATTCATTTTTCATTGAGATTATGTTATTAAAAGCACAAAGAGAAACAGAAGAAAAGGTCACTCCTCTTAACTGTCTTTATAGGTTCACAATGTGAATATAGATAACAAAATAAAGATGGTTTAGTAGGACTCATTCAGCTCCTAAAATCTGGGCCTTGCCTACTCCCCCTTTATTTGTTGCATGCCAGATATTCCAAGATTTCTTTCTTTAAGGCACTTCATGCTTCAATGTCTTACCTCCTCTGAGGAAGAGGAAAAGAAAAAGTCTTACTTTAACCACTTATAGGGTTTTTAGAGAAATATATTTCCTCTGTAAGTTCATTCCCCACATTTATTGATACTTCTCATACATGCAATTTATTGGTGCTTATAATTATATTATTTTAAGTGCTTATTTACCAAATTTCAAGCTCCTAAGCTCAGATGGCAGGCTCTGTGAGAGCACACACCATGTCTACCTTTGCCTCTGCACACCCAGAATTGGTTCAAGAGTAAGTGCTCAATCACGGATTTAGACACAGTATCATTTTAGTTCTTTAACTCATCCAGTGTGAGGTCTAGCTGAAAACACTTTTTCATTTTCTCTCCCATTTCCATCTGTTACAGTTACCTTCACACTGCTGGCACAAAACAGTGACCAAATGCAGTGATGGGAAGAAAGCTGTGCATTTTGACTTACAGTCTCTAGGGCAGGCTTCAGGTGGCAGGAGAAAGCATGACATGAGCACAGGCTGGAACTGAAGGTGGAAAGAACAGGAGAATGAGCTGACCTCTAGCTAAGGGAGCTGGCTATAGCATTCATAAGCCTGCCCACCAACACACACCTCCTCCAACAAGACTCTGATTCCCAAATTGCCATCACCTGAGAATCAAGCAATCAAATTTCGAGCTTATGGGGGACACCTAATTCAAGCCACCATGCCATCTATGAATTACTAAAAATTTATTCCTGTTCCTACCAAAAGTAAATTTTCCTATCCCTTGTCACATCCAAATTATTAGGTGGAGTAGGAGATCTATACTGGCTAATTGAGAAATGAGAATGAATGAGGTCAGCTGATCTAATGCATAGTCCTAAGGAACTTCTAATTTGGCTAAAAACATGCCAGGCACAAGGCATGACATGTCATGATGGACTCATGGGAGAGCAACTCATTTTAACCCTTAGGTTTGAAATATAGAAAAAATAAGAAATATGTCAATAGCTGCTGGATGAAAGATTGTAAAATAAAGAGATAAACAAAGGATTCCTGTTGAGAACAGTATTTGTACTAGGTCTTTGGGTAGTAAGAATTTCAGTAGCCAAAGGAAGGATGTGTGGTACAAGTTGAGCGAAGCATGCTCACAAAGCATAAAAGACAGTTTGGTGGCAATACTGCACAGGAACGACAGGGAGAAGACAAACAGATTGGGAAAGACATCAACAAAAATATCACCTTTTGAAATCCCACATTGACAGTCTAGCGCATGAGACTGTGAGCTCCTGAAGGTAAAAGATTTCCATTTAACTGTGACTCCCTGATCTACAACACCCCTGCATCCTATCCTACCCATAGAAGTCCATCAAATAGTCCCAGCTCTGTCCTGCTTCCACAGACACTGTTCCAACTTTTGTATTTCCCAAGTGGGAAATGGAAGGCTTCTGCAGTGCACCCTATTGATATATACTTAGGCAATTTACAAGATAAAGAAAGAATCCTGTATAAGTAAGTAATCTTTACATATGCTCATCTGTCCCATGTTCATGATGTTTTATTCTGCTAGTCTGATAATTCCCTAAGGAAAAAGAATGTGTACACTGCATTCAGTATACTAAAGCATACAGATTATGTTTCTATCAATAAAATAATATAGCCTATTCAGATAGCTAATAAGTGCTCCTTGGTCTATCAAATAAAAACACTCCCTGGAGGTGGACAAAACAGAGTTAAAGGGAAGGAATGACATGAGCAAAATATGTTATATGCGTGTGTGAAAATACTATTAGTCCTAGTATATTGTATAATAAATATATGCTAATAAAAGTACTGATATATGAAATATTTTAATTTATTTTTGACAATTTATACATATATAATATATTTCAATCATATTCATCCTCATTACCCTCTATTATAGTCAGCTTTCTAGTTGCTAGGCAGAATGAACCCAAGCAATAGTGGCTTGTAGAGGAATGGGTTTATTTGGCTTATGGTCTCGAGGGGAGACTCCATCCTGGCAGGGAAAATGATGGCATGAGCAGAGGTGTGGACATGACCTCCACCACAGCACTGCAAACAATGGCAGGAAGGTGTGCCAAATACTGGCAAGGGGAAGCTGGCTTATAACCCCCATAAGCCTGCCCCCAACAACACAGCTCCAACAAGGCTGTAAAACCCAAACTGCCATCAGCTGAGGATTGATCAATCAGAACACATTCATTTGTTTGTGGGGGACACCTGGATCAAACCATGACACTCCGCCCCTGGCCCCCACAAACTAATAATCATACATGATGTAAATACAATGAGTTCAGCTCAATTCTTAAGTCCCCACAGCTTTCAACTGAGCCATAATACCAAAAAAATAAACCCATAATGGCACAGAACATTCACATGCAAAACATGAGGCATGGCAAAAACAGATTGAACCAATATAAGATTTAAAACAAGCAGGGCAGCATCAATCTCTAACTACAAATTCAATAATCCTGCATTTGAACAAGTCTCTTGGAGATTCGATTCCGCCCCTCCAGCTCGATTACTCACAGTGCAAGAAAACTTCATCTGGTGCTGGCAGCTCTCTTTGGCAGCCATCCATAACTGGCATCTTATTGGGTCTCCATTGCAACCCACAGTTCATCCTCATGGCTCCATCAGCCTCTATGCAGGCAATCTAGCACACCTGCTGCACATTGCTGATGGACATTTTTCAAAAACAAAACTGTGTTGCAAACCCAATGACCCTCTCTTCTTGCATATGTTATATTCCATAGAATCAGGTGGGCTACCAATTTGTTAATCCAGGGAGGAACAAAGCATTCAGGCCCCTTACTTCAAAGAATCTGCATTCTTCTTGTTCCAATGAAGATCACCTGGCCCAATTTCAATGGTTGTAATCTCTCAAAGAATTGCAGCTGAATGGGCAGAAGTTTTGGCCCAAAGATCTTTCTTTCTGTGCCATCTCCATCTGCTCACACCAATCCAGCTTTATGTAAAGCAACCCTGCACAAGTTCTCAGGACACAGGCAGGCAGAACACAGCAAGCCTCTCACACAAACTGCTTCTGGCACAGTCCTGACAAAGTTCTTCCTTACCTTCATAAGCCAAACCTCACAGTCCATAGTTCTTACTTCATTCATGTCTTTCAACACTGACCAGAATGGTTCATCAAGCTGTACTCACAGCACTGCAAGGCATCTCTCAGAACAAGGTTTCAAATCCTTCCACATTCCTCCTTCAGATCATTTCCAAAAGCCCAAAGCCATAAGATCAGGGTTCTAGCAGCAATAGATGACCCCACATCCTGGTACCAAATCTATTGTAGTCAGTTTTCTAGTTTGTGCGCAGAATGAACCCAGGGAAAAGCAGCTTGTGGAGGAATGGGTTTATTTGGCTTATGGACTCAAGGGGAGACTCCATCATGGCAGGGAAAAGATGGCATGAGCAGAGGGGTGGACATCACCTCCACCACAGCACTGCAAACAAAGGCAAGAAGGTGTGCCAAGCACTGGCAAGGGGAAGCTGGCTAATAAGCCCTATAAACCCACCCCAACAACACAGCTCCAGCAAAGTTCTAATGCCCAAACTGCCATCAGCTGGGGATTGATCATTCAGAACACATTTGTTTGTGGAGGACACGTGGATCAAACCATGACACCCTCTAATGTCCTTTTCCTATAAAACCTTTCCTCTTCCAGTGACTTTCATGTCTTTTTTGGTTTTGGCTTTTCAAGGTAAGGTCTCACTCTAGCCCAAGCTGGCCTGGAATTCACTATGTAGCCTAAGGCTGGCCTCAAACTCACTTTGATCTGCCTACCTCTGCCTCCCAAGTGCTGGGATTAAAGGCATGTGCCACCATGGTCTGCCCCTCATATCATTTTTTTTTTGACCCGATGAGTTTAATGAGAGTTTCTTACATGACTATGATGGGGGGTTATTTACAGAAGCATAGGTAACTTACCAGTCACTGAATATACCACTGAAGAAAATGTCTCTCCTTCCCCAGGAACCATTATTAACTGTTAATAACTCCTCAGGGAAGAGAGGGGACTTGGGAGCCTCTCTCCCATATACAATGGACTGTTGATGGGCCCCATCTTGTTCAAGTCTTGTGCAGTTAACCACAACTGTTATCAGTTCACGAATGCAATAACCAAGTCATGCCCAGAAGACAGTGTTCCAAAATGAGGACAAAGATTTTAATCCAGATCTGCTCCCCATATCCCAATAAACAAGATGATTCGATCTCCATTACAAGATATCAGGAATGCTCAGTCTTCAGGGCCCCTCCATGCTGCTTGATCAGGAGAAGGTGGTTGTTACAGCTTCAGGTGGAAACACAGTGCATTCTAAAGAGATCCCTGAACATCTCTCCTTGACCCATCCATGTACCTGTCCTGATGAAAGCCACTCTTAAAGCAAAACTTGGGAATAAAGGATGCTCAAGGAGGAAAATATGCAAATGGATTTTTTTTCAATACTTCATAAAATTATAATAACTACCTGACTTGTCATTAATGGGGCCTAAAAATGTGTCATGAATTTTATTAAAGGGACTATACATGCTTTACTGCTAAATTAGCAGACCAACACTAAAGAGATTTTGAGATACTGGATTTCAGTAACTGAAATGTTCATTTTCCTAACTTAATCTCACATACCCTGCTGAAGAAAGGCTTGTTCCTGTTCTCTCTGGCTACTGAAATGCAGCTCTAATCACTCTGTCACTAAGTGGCTGAGTGGGTCGAAAGTTGTCTCCCAAAATCCCATCACAGCCTTCCACAAGTTCTGCCCCCTTAACATGTGTTCTCAGTCTTCGAAATTCTTCTATCTAAAAATGAAAGCAGAATAAAAGAAGTTAGTTATTTACCACACATTAACAAGTTCGGTTTCACAAATGGTTTAAAATAGACATACTGCAACAATATAAAAAAGAAATTAAAAATGGTTTTCAGAGCTCTAGAGATGGCTCAGCAGTTAAGGTGCTTGCCTGCAAAGCCTAATGACCCTAGTTTGATTCCCTGTACCCATGTAAAGGCAGATGTGCAATGTGACACATGCATCTGGAGTTCCTTTGCAGTGGCTAGAAGCCCTGGCACACCCATTCTCTCTGTGTCTCTCTGTCTCCCTCTGCTTGCAATTTTTTAAAAGTAAGCTTCAAAAAGAGAAAAATAGAATTGGTTGTCCCAGACCTAAGTAAGACATCAGACAAGGCACTTTTAGGGTAAAACAGAAGCAGAGGTTGAGGAACCCAGACACCTCCAATAGCTACAAATTCCTGGTGAACTGGTGTGGTAGTTTGAATAATGTCCCCCAATAGAATTTATTATAATTGTGTTTATTAAATTGTTAATTGTCTCCAGCCACTTCTGGCTGGAGGAGGTGTGTCACCTTGGCCAGATCCTAAGGTTCAGCCCTAAGGTGTTTCTGGGGTGGGTCTGGAATTCTAGCTTTACATATGCAAAAAGCAGTCTGAGCTCAAGCCTGGAGTTCCTTTTGTTTGCTAGTTGGGAGTGTGCTTGCTTGCTTGAGGTGCTGGTGGTGGGTTTCTCTGTCTCTGCTTGAATCTGTGAAAGGGAGCCAACCTTTCCTTAACTTCCCCTGGGTCTGTTCCTTCAATAAATACTTTCCTCTCCAATTCATGCCTGGCTTAGAGATTCATCCCAGCAGCATATGGCTGACTACGACAACTAGTTAATAGGGAAATCCTCCACACCTTTCACAAAATCTTTTGTGCATGTCTATAACACACATAAAGACTGAACAATGAATGAATGCTTTGCTTCCCAAGTATATTTCCAATTTACATATCCTGATGTCACTGTATTCTGCACTGATTGTTTGATTTGTTACAGAATTCAAAATTTCTTTTTATTAAGCAAACTTTTTTGCCTCTAAACTAGCCCTTTAAAGAACACAGGTCAAAGGGTACTTTGGGGTTCCCAAAGTAAAAGCACACTTCTCTTAACAGTCTTCTTCCTCATATCCCTGTCTGTTTGCCTCTTTAAGTTTTATGATTTGCCTGTGACATGTGAACAGGTTCCCATTTTCTGAGGACCTTTGTCTGACTTGCCAGGTCTGAGCCTCCTAAGAACCTATAGTCTGTCAGACAGACTCTGAGAAGAATTTAAACAACATGCAAAGATGCAGTGAACATTCACTGAGCTCATTCTCGTCTAATAGCTGATTAACCTGTGGGGCCCATCTTCATTGACGTACAATGAAGCCACATGAAATAGCCAGGCTTCATTCTTTTCACAGAAGGGAAAACTGAGGTTAAAAAAAATGTCTACATTAGCAAGCTGCAGAAATCTTACAATTCAAACCAGGTGTGGTGGCACATGCCTTTAATCTCAGCACTCAGGAGGCAGAGGTAGTAGGCTCGCCTTGAGTTTGAGGCCACCCTGAGACTGCATAGTGAATTCCAGATCAGCCTGGGCTAGAGTGAGACCCTACCTCAAAGAAAAACAAAAAAAGAAAGGAAGGGAAGGGAAGGGAAGGGAAGGGAAGGGAAGGGAAGGGAAGGGAAGGGGGAGGGGACGGGGACGGAGAAGGGGAAGGAAGTTGTTAAGCAATGTGATTTGAACATAATCTATCACCAAAAGTTCTCCATCTGTGCTTCAAAGTACTATGTCAATAGGAGTCTTTAGTACAATTCAACCCAAGAATTCTATCCTTCCTCAATAGAGAAAACATAAAAAATCACAGAAAAACCCTAGACTTGAAAGGGGCAATGAAATATCTAAATAAGGAGCAAAACTGTACATGTGCATGTCCTAAGGCCAGGATCAAGAGTTGAGTCCCACATGATTCTAATTCAATACATTCACATACTTGTTGGAATACAGAGCCGAGGCAAAACTAAATGACCTGTTAGATTAGAAGCCTGGTTACACAGCTGACTTCTACTGTTTTATTTTTTCATGTCTCCAAATACCAATGGAAACCCCTATATGGAGATAAGTCTGGCACAGCTAAAATTATCCTATTTGTTTGATTTTTAAAATGCCATCATGCTGTATTTACACAGCAGTGTCAGTCAGAGAAGTGACACTATGATTGTTCATAGACACCCTTAGAGATTGGGTCAGCACACAGGAAGCACCTTGCTTGTGGCAAACAGAAAATTTCTAGAATTGAACCTTCATGGGAATCTCCTGTCATTATTTGCTTTTGTCTTAATTTTTCCCCCTAAGGGTATCATGGGGAAAAAAACTGGGCAGCAAAGAATCCTATATTATTTCAAAAGGAAAATGGTGACCAATGTGGGCTTGCATCCAAACAGCTTGTTCTTGTCCTGGCTCTGTATGGTGGTTTGAATTAGAGATCCCCCATAAACTCATATGTTCCACATTCTAGGTCCCCAGCTGGTAGCAATTTGTGAATTGAAGCCTTGCTGGAAGATGTGTGTTCTTGGGGAAGGTTAGCACAGCTATAGCCAGCTTTCCCTTGGCCAGTGTTTAACACACTCTCTTGTTGCTATTGTCCACCTGATATTGGCCAGGAGGTGATGCCCAGCCTCTGCTCATGCCACATTTCCCCCTGCCATCATAGAGCTGCCCCTCAAATTTATAAGCCAAAATAAACCCATTCCTTCCACAAACTGCTTTTGGTCAGGTGCTTTGTGCCAGCAATGCAAAGCTGACTGCAACACTCTGCCATGTGGGATCCAAAGGACCCAATGACATCACCTCTAGAAACCTCAATTTCTATATGTGCAACAGAGATGATGATGATGATAAACAGATAAAATTCATAAAGATGAAAAATTACTTAGCATAGCTCCAGCCAACTTCCCTTAAAATCAAAACTTAGGTTTTGGAGATAAATATTTAGCTGTGATTGATATTAAAGCAATTCATTGAGAAAATTTAAAGTCATATTCCCAGCATTCACCTCATACACAATTATATGAAGCTGCAGCCAAAGTTCATGACCTGTGGACAGGGTCACTGATAAAATATGCATTCTGGAAACCTACCTGCCTAAACACATTTTGAGAGCTGTGCTGTTTTTATGAACTGAAGCTTATTTTCAACCTAGGTTAATTTCATATTTACCTATCCTGAACTGAAGACACATCCTTCCAGCCCCAGGCCTGCGCCTGAAGCACATACTGTGAAAATGAGAAGATCTGAAGCAAATGCCAGACTCACATCCCTGCGCTCAGCCAGAAAGCTATTTCACAAGAAATGTTCTCTGATCATATAATACTCTGAAGATTTCAAACATCAACAGAGATGCAGGGGGAAATGCTTCTTTCTGAAATGCCAATTTTTCTGAAATAACCACCACTCAAAACCTTTTAGTCTCTTCAAAGGGCTCTAAGTGCATATGGAATCAGCCCATGCTGAAATGAGAGACTGATGAATGGACAGAATAACATTTCAGGATAAAAGTCTTCGACTCAAAGGGCAGCACAGAGACTATCACTATCACATGTGCACACATATGTAAATTGTGGATCTTCAAGGCTACTCTATTAGAGCATGGTATTTGTTTTTTAACTAATTTGAGGAGGGAGGGAGAGATATGAGTAGACATCCTGAACTCTGGAGAGGTTAAACAGCTGCTCTTCTATGAACCAAAGATGTGCTACACAACCAGGACATTTATTCAACCTTACAGACTCACAAGCCAGACACTCAACTTTAAGACTGTTTTCTTTATTCTAAGGCTAATTTCTAGAATTTGCAGTTTGATGCCTGTTGTGGTCAGCTTTCTAGTTGCTGTGCAGAAAGAACCCAAGCAAAAGCGGCTTATGGAGGAATAGGTTTATTTGGCTTATGGACTTGAGGGGAGACTCCATCCTAGCAGGGAAAATGATGGCATGAGCAGAGGGCTGGACATCACCTCTGCCACAGCACTGCAAACAGCGGCAGGAAGGTGTGCCAAATACTGGCAAGGGGAAGCTGGCTTATAACCCCCATAAGCCCGCCCCAACAACACAGCTCTAGTGAGGTTCTAATTCCCAAATTGCCATCAGCTGAGGATCAATCTATCAGAACACATTCATTTGTTTGTGGGGGACACCTGGATCAAGCCATGACAATGCCTATGACCCTACAGGAGTTCCCAAGTTCTGAAATGACCTTCCTCTTACATAATCTGTTGTATTTACTAAGCCACTATGCTCAAAGAGAAATTCCATACAAAGAAGTCAGTGCCCTCTGTTTACTCACCCAGCCAAGGACATCTGGGTATGTTTGTGTGTTGGCTACAGGGAACATGGGAGAGCAGGAACTGACTTCAGTTCCTTTACTTCCACACTCAGAAGCAGAAATAAGTCAGATTCATGAGGTCAAACACTAACGCGTATATGTCCCAATGTTGACTCTTCCCATCCGCAAGCATGGGAGGTCTCTATGCTCCTAGTGTCTCCGGTCTCTCTCCATTTCCTATATGCAGGCCATTCACTTCCTTGGTTAGGTTTATTCCTAGCTATTTTTGAGGCATTTTTGAGTGGGGTTGCTTCCCTGATTTCTTCCTCAACTTGTTGGTTATTGGTATATAAGGATATAGATTTTTTTTATGTGTATTCTGTGTCCTGCTATGTTGCTAAAGTGTTTATTAGTTCTAAGAGTTTTCAGGTGGATTCTTTAGGTTCTCATGTATAAAATCATACCATCTGCACATAAAGATACTCAGACTTCTTCATTCTTACTTGTAACCTTTTTACATGCTTCTCTATTCGTATTGCTTTAGCAAAGACATTGTAGCACTAGGTTAAATAAGAGCTTGCTCTTGCCTCCAACACTTTGTAGACACTCTTCCCCTGCCGGCAACATCAACTAATTCTTGCCTAGAGCCACCTGGCGTGGCAGCAATTACTAACAGACCTATCCCTGAGTCAGTTAAAATGCAGTTCCCAGCTGCTTCTGTGGGTTAAGAGTGGTCCTGGACGGACAGCTCTAGCTATTGAATGTCAATGTAGGTGGAGTGGCCATTTCCTTGATGGGCCTAGAAGATCCCTCTGGATGTCCTTCATCCTTTCTCCCATCCTGTGATGGCTGCATCAGCATCCAAGAACAACCTGGAAAAGATGGCACTAAAGACAGCGTGGCCTGGAGCCCTGAGTGCATGTACAGAGAAGAGCTTTCAGGAAGGAGAAACACACACGCTGCACTGCACAGTACGATGAACTAGATCTCTGCCCTAAGTCACCAAAGCTGGAGGTTTACCTATGACAACAGGTACCGTTTTACTGCTAACACCCAAAATTGGACATCATTTGTCCAAAGTTCCATCCTTTTGTGATTGGCATATGCATATGTGTTAATATGTGTGGGCTTACATGTGTGTGTGTGTGTGTGTGTGTGTGTGTGTGTATGGACACATATATGCAGCTAAGTATGGAGGTCAGAGGCTGACACTGTCTTACTCAATAAGTCTTCATCCTATTTTTTGAGATCAGGTCTCTCACTGAACTCAAGCTCACTGATTGAGCTGGAAAAGCTAGTCAGCAAGCTGCAGGGCTTCACTTGTCTCCACCTCCCCAGCACTGGGATCACAGGCCACACTCAGTGCTTTACATGGTACTGGGGATCCAAGCTCAGGTTTTGTACTGCCAACATATTACCCCAGTGCCCAAGCCTCTATTCCTAAAATTCAGAATAAAATGTCTAACTTACTCTATCTCCTACACCCGGTTAACCTTCCTAAGCCTTCCAGTCTGGGTTTGAGTGCCTTACTTACCATAATTAAATCTATCTTTACAGCCATCTCCCTTTGCAACTCTAAAATTTAGGAGTAAAGACGGTGTTTTAATCTGTGTCCCCTGTGTCCACTTGATATACAGTGACAGTTTCTTATAAGAATAAACAACTGAATGAATATGTAAAGGAATTGTGATTTTTTTCATATGGAAACTCTGAAGCCCAAAGGGGATGTGGCAAAAGTTCATAACATAATGAAAAGTATGAAGAGAGGAAGGAAGATTTCTAAAATTACTCCCTAGAAAAGCAGGAATAAAGACAAAGTGTAAATGTTGAAAGATTTAAGTCTAACAAAAGGCTGAACTGAGAAGCTGATAAACAGTCTTTTTAATGTCAAACATGGTGTGAGATACCAAACGTTGAAACTTTAGTAAAGCATATCGTGTGCTTACTTCGGCAGCACATATACTAAAATTGGAACGATACAGAGATTAGCATGGCCTCTGCGCAAGGATGACACGCAAATTCGTGAAGTGTTCCATTTTATTTTTTTATAAAAGAGTATTTTGTGTGTTTTGAGTATTTCCTAAGACTCTCACATACTAGGCAATCATTAGCCATCCTCATCCCCTTCAGAATCTGAGAAACATTCTTTATAGAGGTGTTGCCTTTCAGTAAATATCCCAAAGGCAATTCACTTAGGTGTGCCAACCCATGGATTTTTTTTTGAGACCCCATCTTTCTACAATAACAGGCTGACCTGAAACTCCTGGTCTCACCTGTCTTCCAAATAGTTGGCTTATAGGTGGCCTACACAGCTGGCTTTCCTTAGCCTTTAGAGAACCTATGCCGAACCCAAGGATAACAAAGGAAAGCTGGTGACTAATTCAGAATTTTCCAAGGCATTCTTTCTAGCTGTCTCACCCCTGAACACACAGAGTGCTCTAGTGCATGTCTAGGAAGAAGCATTACAAGCCCATGAACTTCATCAGCATTCTCACTTTGCTACCAGATCTTTCTTCTCTCCACACATGGGGAAAATCACATAAAGGAATAACTAGACTATTCAAAAGTTTGGCTCTTTTATAGTGACTTCTATTTACTCTACAAAAACTAACTTTTAAAATCCAGGTCATAAATGAACTGGGTTTTGTTCATCCTTGACCTTTCATTGCTTTCACTGGCTCGAGACATTTAACTTTCATCTGGAAAGGCATGCCTGATCTAAAGGGAACTAAAGCATAGAGCAGACATTTTCCTTTTATAGAAACAATATTTAACCTTTAACCCAGAACTCTGAATGACTTAAAAGTACATACTCACCTGTAACTGGGATATAGTTAAAGGGTATCGAAATAATATCCAGGTAACACCTTCACTGCAAGGCGGGATGGTAAGGGAGCCTTCGTAGACCCAGTAATCCCGCAACAAAGGGTCTGAGAAAAATGTGGACATGTCATGAAAGGTAATTTAATATTCTTAAAGATGCCAGCAGCAATTTTCAAAACTAAAAATTTACACTTCTCAGATGGGTATCATTTTTAAATGATAGCGTCACAGGCAGAGAGTTTTAAAAACAATTCTTAAGCGAATGCTAAATGAAACCATGATACTTGCTCCCACTTACAGTGATTTGCCTCAGTGGATCATACTCCAAATTATTAAAGAACTTATCAAACTGAGTCACAGCTTGTATATATTTAACTATGTGCTAAGTACTGTCATGTGGGCTGTCAAACTTTTGAGATTGAGACATGACACTGTCATCTACAAATCTGTTTCGCTTCATTTCACAGCAATTGTGGGATCCATGTGGCCCATGGGCCTCAGGTGGGTGGGATGCACGGAGTAGAGTGGTATGTATCAATTCATTTAACCTTCACAACAAATCAATGAGACAGATACTGTTATTAGATCCATTTTAGATGGGGAAACTAAGTCACAAAATATTAATAATTTATCAAGGTCACTAAGCTAATAACCAACTGTGGTAGTTTGAATAATGTCCCCCAATAGAGTTTATTATAATTGTGTTTACTAAATTGTAAATTGTCTCCAGCCAGTTCTGGCTGGAGGAGGTGTGTCACGTTGGCTAGATCCTAGGGTTCAGCCCTAAGGTGTTTCTGAGGGGGGGGTCTGTAATTCTAGCTATACATATGCAAAAAGCAGTTTGAGCTCAAGCCTGGAGTTCCTCTTGTTTTGCCAATTTTTTTTTTTGGGAGTGTGCTTGTTTGAGGTGCTGGTGGTGGGCTTCTGTCTCTGTCTCTGCTTGGATCTGTGAAAGGGGGACCAGTCTTTCCTTAACTTCCCCTGGATCTGTTAGTTTCAATAAATACTTTCCTCCCCAAATCGTGCCTGGTTTGGAGATTCATCCCAGTGGCGTGTGGCTGACTACGACACCAACAGAAGCAGGATTTTAATCCATGTGTTTTTACCATTCAGTTCTGGCTACTACCATATAGCTTCAACAGTTAATTAATAAAATTATAATATGACAAGGGAAAATAAAATACTTTTCAAACTATTCAGCTCTGAATTAAAGAAATTCATGATTAAATATAACATATAAATGTTCAACATGACAAAAACCACCTTATGGTAAATCAATTAAATGCAAGGCTACAATACATCTACCTTTTGGTTTTGTTTGAAACACTGAAATTTCACATAATTTAGGCAAAAAAGTGAAAGACAAAATTTTATACAAAACCACCTCAAATTCCAAGTTATATTTAGAATATTTTATGTACAATGATTATCTGCATAAATACAATCAAAATAGCTAAATAAGTAATACTCTGTTTTCTCTTCAGATCATAAAATAACGGTGGCATTATAATAGTCATATATAATGATATCTAAACTTTATTTCATTTTAGAGCTAAATAAGAACTTATCTGATCAATGTTAGAATGTATTAGGGTCATTCATTATGTGGTACTTGTCGGAGAGGTAGAAATTTCACAAATGAAAATGCTGAGACAGTGTTTTGTGGATTCATGGAACAAGTGGCAAAGAATTTCTTTACTGTTTCAGAAAGTAAACTCTCATATGAACAATAATCTGAAGCTGCAACTGCTAGATAATACAAATTGCCAAGAAACTTTATTAATAATAGGCAGGTATGTTTGAAAGGAAACTAATGTGACTACACACGGTTAAAATTCATTTAACAGCAGATACACACTTACCTGGTAATAAAGTGTTAGGGTTAAAGCAAGGTATTGTTTTAGACTTCCCCTAAAAAAAAAAAAGAAAAAAATAATGTACTCCATGATAATGTAAAATTTCTAAATTTTTGAATAATAATTTTGACAAAAGGTCTGAATTGAAGTCTTCTGAATGGCCTCACCCCATCCCCATTTGGCGGGTAGACCATTTTGTCCCTCTTTATGGAGCAAGACTACTGGTTCCTATGAGATACTCCTGCTTGAGCCTCTGGCTGTTTTCCTTGCTACTGAAGCTTAATATCCCCTATAGGTTCTAGTATGGAGTTCCCCCTTAGTGTCCATATGTCCCACATAAAAATTCTTCTGCCCTTGTTATATTCATGCCCAAGACATTGGCAGTATGTCTTGGTGTGAGATGCCTGACCCCTAGCACAGAAGACTCACTTGGAATGACTTCCTCTTGCCTGTTTGGGTTTCAACTTCTAACCCTTTGGCATTCCAACCTGGCTTCCTGTTTGCCATTTTGTCACAATTGGATTTGGTGATTCAGTTCTAGGATCTATTCTGGATGCTTCTCTCATTTAGGAAGGGAGTTTAAACTCCATACTATTCTATTTCAATCAGCTTATCTCAAAGCAGGGTCTCAGGCTGGAAGGATGGCTCAGTAGTTAAGGCACTAGCCTGCAAAGCCTAAGGACTCAAATTTGATTCCCCAGTACACCACATAAAGCCAGAGATTCACAAAGTGGTACATGAATCTGGAGTCCATTTGCAGTGGCTAGAGGCCCTGGTATGTCCATTCTCTCTCTCTCTCTCTCTCTCTCTCTCTCTCTCTCTCTCTCTCTCTCTCTCTCTCTCTCTCTCCCCTTTCTTCTCTCTCTCCTTACAAATAAATAAATATAACATTTTTTACAAAGCTGAGTTTAAACTTCAAGAGATATACCTATACCCTTACTCAACAATTCACATAGTATCATTATTTTAAACTGTCTTTCAAAGGCCTCAGGTATTAGAGGCAAATAGACCTACCAATGTCAGATTTCTCTTATAAAATTACTAGAGCAGATGCCATAGTGAAAGTTATCACAGGAAGTACCTTTCCTATGAGCTGAAGGAGATTGCCTCAACCCATTTGTACTAATAATGTCACCATCCTCTGATGCCCACTTCTTCTGAGTAGTCTGTGCCTTCCTATGTAGCCTGGTTCACTCTGAGCATGCTCAGGAGATCTTCATTGGAGAATATCTGGTTCAAGATGCCCTGAGCTTGTAATCATGGAGAGCTAATCAAAACTGGACTCCCAAAATGATCTTACAATTGACTTTGAGTGTTAGGATCTCCTTCAATCAAGCAAGTTCAATGCCTCTTCTGTATGTCCAGCAGACACACCTGACCATGACTCTACTCCCCATGACTGCTTAAATTCCACACCAAATGAGTACTATTAATAACAGGAGGTGACTTCCCAGCCATGCTGGGTCTTATCATTTCAGAGTCATACTGATCTAAATCACATTCTCTGAGACTTGAATTATTTTTATGTTATTATTACTGTTACTATTTGATATAAATAATCTGAAGTTGATTCCCAAAATTGTACTGATTTCAGTTATAAACCCTTTCTGTAAGGACATAAGCAGGAAGGGTTAGCTCAGCTGGCCTAGGCTGCATAGCCCCTAGTGAAAGCCTTTCTGCAGGACTAGCTTAGTTATTTCTTGGAATGCTCTACTGCTAGGCTGCTTTCATATGCCTACAGCCTCAGGCCATGCTTGTTTATGGTGAACTCCTGGTGTTTTATACCTGGGCTCTTGGGACACACTTATACCAGTTTGACCAGGTAGGTTTATTCTGACACTGAGTTATTGATGCCCTGATTTGATTGGTTGTAGGCAACGGTTCAGGAGGTAAAGGAGCTAAGGGAAATGACAGAGGTATACCTCTGCAATTTGCACTTGTATGGCCAGCCCCTGAGAACATCTTAGACATCAAGGCTCACATGAGCTCCCGTGGCTCATATATGTGATACAACATTCCTGAGAAGATAAGGTGCTCAAAGGAGAAACCAGGAGGTTTGTTTTTGTTTCCCTTGGCAATCAGTTATACGTGTTCCCTTATTACACTGTAATAAACTATGACCATTAAGTATAGAAGCTTTTCTGAATTCCATATTTCTATAGAGTCATCCAGGATGGAGGTGGTTCCAGGAGCCTTGCATAGAGCAAATATTTCTATTTTCTTTTAAATAATGACTTACCTTATATTGAATATCCTGCAGTATTTCAGTCACAGCCTTCAGGCCCACGTGTTCCTTTCCTATCTGAAATGAAAAAAGCATGAACCACATACTCACTTTTAATGCTTAGCTTTGACTCAAAGTAACTACCAGACACAAAGCTCCAGTCCACCTGGATGTGTTTCTTGGATATTAAATAACCTTTTTATTTATAGTCAGATCAACAGCTACTGAAGGTAAGTAAAATTGTAACAACTAGTACAGAAAGTATTAGCTATAATACCTGAGACTCCATGTGAATTCATTTTACTAAAGGAAAGTATCACTCACAGTGCCATATATAATATGCTATACCATGAAGAGCTATTGTATAAAATGTCAGGAGTATATTCAAATTAAAATTACTCAAAGGCTGGAGAGATTGCTCAGCACTTAAAAGCATAATGACTCGGGTTTGATTCCCCACATAAAACCAGATGCACAGGGTGGCACATGCATCTGGAGTTTGTTTTTAGGGGCTAGAGGCCGTGCTCTCTCTCTCTCTCTCTCTCTCTCTCTCTCTCTCTCTCTCTCTCTCTTTCTCTCCTGTCTTCTGTCTCTGACTGCAAAAATTACTCACTGGGTATGGTGGTGCATGCCTTTAATCTCAACACTTGGGAGGCAGAGATAAGAGGATCACTGTGAGTTCAAAACCACCTTGAGACGATATAGTGAATTCCAGGTCAGCCTGGGCTACCTTGTAAAACCAAAAATAAAAAAAAAGTTATTAAATACATGCCCAACCCTTGTGTTTTACCTTTGACATTTATAGAACATTGTTGTAAATATTTTATCAAAGTTGAATTTTTTATGGACTTAGAAAAGTGGATATCATATTATACATGTTAAAGTTACCAAAAGAAAGGAATTTCTGGATTATCACTGGTCACAGTTCTATGGATCCCTCATTCTTTAATAACAACAATTTTCATAGCTCTCTATTTTAATGCTACCAAGAAATTGCGATTTGCAAAAGAGAAAAAGAGTTTTCTGTGACTCCAAAGCCACCATAGTGCTGAGGTGGCAACGGAGTGTTCAGCACTGGGACATTTCTATCACACTTCCCGAGGCTCAGGGTCCATTGGGGAAGAAGTGGTGGAAAGATTGTAAGATCCAAAGGAAGGGTAGGACTGCTTACAATGCAAACTTTCGGACACAAAACAGCCTTGATATTCATGACCTCACAGTGCCTGGCACTACCTACATAAGACCTTCATAACAGGAGGAAAAACTGATGACATCGAAACAAAAGAGAGACTAATTGGAAAGAAGCGATTCAATGGAGGGTGGATTTTAGAGGCAGAGACTGGGGATGGTGAGGAGAATTATCAGGGTTTGCTGTCTATACTTAAGAAAGCTATCAATGAAAAGCTATGGTAATTACTATCCTTGGCTTTGTAAATTTTCAGTGCCACCTGATTCCTACTTTTCAACCTGCCTTCAGTGAACCCTATCAATGGAGAAGAACTCCTTTATGATTTCCAATATACAATCATTGCTACCTTAGTGATTTCTCTTCCACGTATGTTAGAAGATGGACATGTCTGTGGTGGTTTGAATGTAAAACGTGCCCCATAGGCTCGTGTGTTTGAATACGTAATCTTCAGCTGGTGGCACTGTTCAGAAAGGTTGTAGAAATTTTAGGAGTCGAACCCTGCTGGAGGAAGTTTGTTACTGGATGTGGGCCTTGAGTTATTATAGCCTGGCTTCCTGTCCTGTTCTATCTTCTTTCAGTCTGCGGTATGAGTAGAGGATGGTGGCTCTGCACTCTGGCCTGCCATGCTTCCCACACAATAATACCTTCTTGAACTGCAAGCCAAAGTAAACCCTTGTCTTCCTCAAATTGCTTCCGGTCAAGTATTTGTTCACAGCAATGAGAAAGTAATACAACCTGGCAGAACCTGTTATAGCTGTCAATATGCTTACATTCTGTTTCCTTCAAAATTAACCAACTGTGAAATAAAAGAAGAGAGATAAGAAATACTGAATCTAAGATTGGACTATCAGTTCAATGTAATCAAAACTTTGGCCATTTGCCAATGTTTGCAATTCTGATCAGCTCTGAAAATAGAAAATACATTTTCTTAAATTAAAAAAATAACACCTACTGCAAGGTAGCAATGGAAGCATGCACAGCTAGTTAGAGTCCATTTCCACTTCACAAATCTGCCAGAAATTACAAAGTCTACTGTCCATATCCATATCTCAACTCTGTATGGCTACACAATGTAGAGATCTAATAGTGAGCTCCTAATCCTAATTCTAACTCTGCCGTGTTTCAGCTCTGTAATCTTGCACAGGTTTGCTTAACCTCGATGTCCTTCTTCATTTATGCAGCCGAGAAGATAAGATCAAATCAAAGAACTCAGACCACAGTCTAGTGCATTATAATTCAAATAATCCTACATTCTTACCTTGAATGCAGCATCAAATACAGTGCTGATATGTAGTCACATTTCATAACTATCCTTGGTACCTTATATCTTAAATATTTGTTAGATAAAACTGTACCTACAGAAATTTTACATTCTAAAATAAGTTACAGCTACTGCACTGCTACTTCATTTCTTTGCTAAGTGTTAAAGACAAAGTTACAGCACCAGAATTCAAGCATAGACAATCACTTCACACTCAACTGCTAGTCTTTCATATAACATCCCAACCTGGTACCAAGTCCACCAGGACCAAAAAAACCACTTAACTTCTACCTCTCACTCTACTATATTTTATACCACAAAACTGACAATTTCAGTATGTTCTTCCCTCTTGGGATCTCAGCCTGATATTGTATCTTTTCACTTCTAACTCAATCCCACCTTACTTCCATCATGCTTCATGGGCACAGAACAAGTGAGTTTCTCTGAAAATCTCTTGATCTTTGTGAACCTCCCAGGTCTGCCCAGGACTGTAGCTCTTGGGCCTTCCCAGTAGACAATGGACAGCTCCCAAGAAGAAAAAATGAGACCTGTGGTCAGTGCTCTGTGGTTACCTTCTACTTGGTCTCTTTGACTTACAAGCACCAGGCTATCCTCTCAATGGACAGTCCCCAATAGAAGCCTCATGCCCTCTGTGTCACTTACAATCCTTGTCTAAGTCTCCTTGCCTGTCAGTCCTTGGCTGCCAACCCCATTTCACCTCGGCGAACCAGTGCTGAGATCATACCCTGCATTGCTTTCATTCAGAAAACTTCAACTCTAAGAGACTACTCTTTCTGCATCTAGGTCTCTGAACTCTGAGCAGAATGAGCCATCAAACTCTGCTTACAGCACTGCAGGCATGTAAGGCATGTAAGACATGTCAAGGTTTCAAATCATTGCATATTCCTCATGTGAAACAATTCCAAGAGAACAAAATCCACACAGTCAGGTTTCTAGCAGCAATGATCCCACTCATCTGGTACCTATTTCCTGCTGTAGTTACCTTCTCATTGCTGGGACAAAGCACCAACCAAAAGCAGCTGATAGAGGGAAAACTTTTAGTCTATCTTATAGTCTCAAGGGTAAGCTCCATGAAGGCAGGGGAAAGCATGTCATGGGCAGACACTGGACAGCACCTTGCCACAGTGGGTGGAAAATAGCAGCAAGAAAGCGAGCCAATCACTGCCAAGGGGGAGCTAGCTATAACACCCTTAAGCCCACCCCCAACAACACTCCTCTTTTAGCAAGGCTCCACCTCCCAAATTTTTATCAGCTGGGGACTAAGCATTGAAAACACATGAAATTATGAAGGACATCTGATTCAAGACACCACACCTATTCTCTCTTTTATGTTACTGGCATTTAGCAACCAAGGTATTCAGCCTTTCTTTACTTCATCAACTTCCCCACTATACTGAATGACATCTCTCCCAGCACCCTCAGTTCTCACACCCCTTCTTACTCCTCCTAAGTCACCTGCTCTGCAATGGATCAGCACAATTTACTAGAATTTTCTAGTAAAAATTCTGCCATTGACTATCATGTCTATTATCACCCTCCCTGGCTGCTTCCAAGTTTAACACATACTCATGTTTCTCTTGCTCTACAGTTTTGCTTTGCATGTCTCAGAAGTAATAATGAAGGGCATCTGGCATGAACTCCCCCAACTTCCTGCTTCTCTCCACCTATGAATTGGCCTCTTTGTGTCCACCCTTTCCTCTTGGCCCTTGACTCAGAGAAAGGGTGGGTTGTTTCCTATCCAAGTTAATCCTCTACATAAATTATCCATCCCTTCTTCTTTGACGTATTTCTACATCAGGTATCCTGTCTCTTTTAAATATTTTTGAACTATCTGTGAAAACTTTTCTAGCTCAGAATAAAAACACAAGATCTCAGATCTCAAAACCAGCACTAGCTTTTACTCCTATGTCTATCCTCTCATCAAGATTCTTGAAGGCAGGGTGCCCCAAGCTCATGTTCCCACTACTGTGGTCAAAGCACCAGGCTTGGGTGGGACTTGGGACATAGACTTCAACTCCTCTCCTCTCTGCTTCCTCTGGCACTCACCCCATCCATCCTCCTTGTGAGATTCCCTTCTCACCATTCTAATGCTCTCTCCTAAGAAAGATATTTTCTCATAGATATCGAGTTTTGTTTTTTTCTCACAACAGACTCAGGGAAGTGAGAACAAGTGTGTGTGCTCTGAGGCTTCCCCTTGCCCAGGAGCTTGTTTCTGGAAACTAGTTCCAAGAGGCTGCGTTTCCAGCCAGAGCTCTTCTGGTCCACACTGCTGTTACATATGGGACAGAACTCAGTTAGTGGGGCCTGTGAGTGACCCTCTGGATTCGATTCACATGTATTCACTGAGTTCCAATCCCCAAAATGAAAACCCCTTGTCTCCATACCCCCTGATATGACTACTTATTTATTTGTATTCCTACGTCTCTTTTATTATTAGCTTTATTCTGCTGCCTTAGCTTTTCCAACTTGATGTTACGTTCAGTTTCCAGATTAGAAAAGTGATCTTTTAAAATGATTTCTAGCCGGGCGTGGTGGCGCATGCCTCTAATCCCAGCACTCAGGAGGCAGAGGTAGGAGGATCACCATGAGTTCAAGGCCACCCTGAAACTACATAGTGAATTCCAGGTCAACCTAGGTTAGAGTGAGACCCTACCTTGAAAAACCAAAATACATAAATAAATAAAATGATTTCTGCTATATTACTAAAGATCATTTAAATATATAGGTACAAAAATATTTTCTAGCAATAATTTGTGATTCCCTTCTATTTATATGATGTAATTATAAAATATAAAATGATATAGGGCTATTCCTTTTAAAACATGAACTAAATGGTGGGAAGGGGAGTCATTTAAATACACAAGGATTTGTTTTTAAGTTCTGTGGCATAGGCCTGGGTTCTCCTCTCTGAGAATCAGAGGCAGCTAAAGCTCTAGTCTCTTTCACTGCTGAAACTTTCATCCCTAAGTAGACAGTATGACAGAGTTAAAAAGATTCACTTTCAGTATTGTGTTAGATTCTCACCTTTGCAGCATATGACTTAATTTTGCATGCTTACTAAATCATATAACCTTCTTGCCCATTACAGAGCTCAATTCCAAATTATAGATTGGCTAACTATATATAAACCATGGTCTCTGCCAGATTCATCAGTATGTTCTATAAAGCACCTCAAATCATCTTTGAGTAACAATTATGAATAACAAAGAGCTAAAGTTATCAACTACAGAGTATAGTATTGATTTTTCCAGATTCTGTAGTAAGCCCGGGTTGAAAAACATTGTCTGAAATTCCTTTTCCTAAATAAAATGAACTCTGCCTTCAGGAGATATTTATTTTCTAAGTCATTTCTCTAAAGATTCTGGAGGCCACACTTTATAAAAAAGCTTCTGACAAGTAAATGCACTATTTTCTACAAGGAATATGGCTAAACTCGTATGAACTACAAAAACTGAGCTTTCTATTTTGAAATGACCAGTGTTCCCTGTTGTGGTGGTTTGGATATAAAATGTCCCCCACAGCCCCATGTATCTGATCCCCAGCTGGTGAGCTCAGCCTTTGGAAGGTGCATCCTTGCTGGAAGAGGGGTGTCACTGGGGGCAGGCTTTGGAATTCTGCCAGTGCCGGCTAGCTCACTCGCTGCTTCCTCCCAGCCCATGTGACAGGATGTGGCACCTGGCTGTCTGTTCTCGCCTTGCCTTCCCTGCCAGGAGGAAACTTCCCCCTAGACACTGTAGGCTAGAAATAAACCCTTCCCCTGTCAAGCTGCTTCTGGTTGGGTGTTTAGTCCCAGAAACAAGAAGGTAATTACTATACTTGTATATGTCCTTAATTTGACCTCTAAATAATAAAACTAAAAGAGAATTTTAAAATATTTTACAAAATGACTTAGGAAGAAAAGCACCTATGAACAGTATAAAAGCCATAGCAGACAATGTACCTGAACAAACAAGGCAATGATGGCGATGCCGTGCGGCTTCCCCACAGCTTCGTCAATGCTGCCAAACAGTGTGGCGTTCCAGTGGATCAGGTGGAGCTGCGGGCAACAACACAGAGATGGTGTCATCATTCAGAAGAGCAAGGACTTCCATGCGTCAGTGTGCATGCAGTGTTCATTCTCAAGGTCATCATCGTAGCTATGTTCATCGCTTTCTAGGGGGCCTGTGGCAGCTGAAGATCCTTTAGTTTCTGGCTCAAGAGGAACAAAGCCAGGTCCACTGAAAGTACCTTGTCTCTGGTACATAGGCTACTTCAGACACAACCTGTTCTTCAAATAAAGTGGTGACACTATTGTTATAAAGTAGTACTATTTCTCAGGGCTGGAGAGATGGTTCAAGGGTGAAAGGTGCATCCTTGCAAAGCCTGACTGCCCATGTTCAATTTCCCATATCCACAGGAAGCCAGATATACAAGGTGGCACAGGCATCTGGAATTTGTTTGCAATGGCAAGAGGTCGTGACACACCCATCCCCTCCCACAGATTCTGCTGAAAACTAAATAAAAATATTTTTAAAATAGTACCATTTTCCATCATTTTTACTTTGGGTGGAAGCATTAAAATATCTTACGCAATTCCACTGTATGCGTACTAATTAATGTGAATCCTAGAAGCCATTAAAAGTCAGATTTTCCTGCTGGTGGTACCTATGGAAATGAAGTTACCCACCACATTAAAACAAAAGTCTGAGATGGGGAGTTTCAGATAACCGGATGTAAATCCTTTATCAGATTTTAACTTGTGCTGTCCTTGAAGTGAATCACAATAAAAACTTGAACAGAAATTGTCTCTTAATAGATTTACAGTCTGGTATTTCTAAGCTAAATATGTACAGGATCACAAATAAATCCCTCTTAAGTTTTTTTTTAAGGCAAAGCAAGAGATCATTTCCACTTTCTCACTTCAGGAGAAGTACATTTTAGGCAACTCACAGATTTCACAACCTTGCATTGTCTTTCTTTAACATCCATCAGCTGTGGATCTCTACGGAACAAAAACTCCAGGTCTTAGGGAAAACTGTAACTCATTGGAAGGCTTAGGGGAGCAGGGGTTGTGTGACTCAATGGTTGAATTCGCCTAGTATGTTTGATGTCCAGGATGTAAACCACAGAACAAAGATGGGGGAACTGGTTTAGTACCTGCATAATCACCTAGGGTTTTCAACAGGAAATGTACAAAGCCATTTTCAAATTCTGGCAAATTCCTTGACTCTAAGAATATTCAAAAATAGCATAGTGCTGATAAAGCTAGATTTTTTAAAGCCATGATAAAATAATGAATACTGATGTCAATCTCTGAAAGAAGACTATTTTCTGAATGTTATCTGTGAAGAAATGACAGACAATGCTCCCAGGAGTCCCTCACTGAGCTAGCCTCATAAATCTTCGTGGCTTTCAGGTTTATCTGGGATACACACTTGCTCCTACAGCAGATAAACATCCTCAAAAAGTCAAATTCAGTTCCCTCTTTAAAAGTCAAATTACCACTGAGGCACCTAGGATGACAAAAGCTAGGTCAACCCTGCCTAGAATAATTCTCTGACAGCTTTTGATTATTATAACTACTCCATACCTTAAACACTCATTTAAAATATCAGTTTCTCGTCCAAAATAATAAATACTTAAAATTAAATCACTATTTGTTTTATAATCTATGTTTTTTTTAATTGCCACAATGAGTACCAAAATTCTGATTTCTTAACTACTGAATTCCTCCACATAAAACTTGAAGTTATAAAAATGACCACTAGAGGGAGATAATAAAATCAGTAATAGACTGGAAAAATCTCACAGAGACCATAAATGCCCAGCAAATGTTAACTGTGAAGACAATGCCTTTATAAAAGCAATGTTCTGTCACTTCCCAGTTAATAATAAAGGAAAGGCTAAGTTTTAATCTTTTCAGGCTGCAACACAGCCAAGAGTCCCATTGTACAGATAAGAACTGGCGGCTCTCCTTAAATCAACAAGAAGGTCTGGGCCCAGGATCGAACAAGTTACAGGGATTAAACTGATACTTTCTGTCATAGAAATATTATGGAACAATTTTTTGAAATAAAACATTAATAAACCAAAAGCATGACTTTTGATTTTTTATTTGTTTTGGGGATTTTAGGGTTTTGTTCACAACTGACCAACACCATCACCAATGTCTGAAAACTCGAGGGCCCCCAGGCTGTGTGTGTTCCCTGCATGATGACTAGCGCAGAGAACAGCATTGAAAGGAGAGAGAAGAAGACTTCATGGTAGAGGAGCTTCATCAACATGACCTGTCATGGTGACAGCAGGGATCTTGGTCAGCATTCAAAGCGGCACTTTGCTGGTATTCATCCTCCCAGTAACCCTGAGCTACCATCTAGTCATGATTAAAAGCATCAGACAAACCAGCCAAGCTTCCTCAAAAAATGCCAAGGTTATTGAGAAAGAAATGAGAAAATGTCATAGACAAGAAGGGCCTAAAGAGACCAGAACACTAACTGTAATATGATAGCAGAATATTCTAAAAGGGCAGGAAATTGGGTAAAGAGCAAGGAAGTCTGAATTAACTATGTGTCGATGTTGGTCCACTGATTCTAACAAATGTACTATTTTATTTGAGATGTTAATGAATCAACACCATAACCCTAACCCTTAGCTTTCATTGAGTAAGCTCCTGAGGAAGTGTGGGCACGACCTGGTACGAGGGGCCATGAATAGAATGGGAAGAAGCGTAACCCCAAGAAAAACTGCTCAGGCCTGCATCTCCCAGTTATTGGTTATTGGTTCCTTCCCACACTGAGCTGTTGGTCAAAGAGACCAATGAGGTCCCCAAAATGTGACAGTCCGAAGAAATCACAGAGTGTCATCAAACAACACCAAGAGACCCTGCTTCATCCAGAATGGTAACCAACTCCCAGATGGTAGCATATGTAGCCCTGGAGAGTGTTGCAAGAGCAGCCAGCAGAAATTGGTCAATGATATTTGGAAAAAGCAGAGACCACTGACTGACATACAATATAGACAGTTGTCACAAGAATGCTGAATACATGGCTGTATGGAAGAGACCAGCAAGTCAAGAAATGCTCATCTGTGCAATAGTGGCACTAAACTGAGGAGGGTAATCAATGGCTTACTGACTGGCTAAGAGATCTGCTCAGTGACAAGGAACCCTTAACTGGAACTGGGATCCATGGCATTATCCTATAGGGAGCAAGATCTCAGGCTCCTAGGGGAAATTCCCACTACCAGAGAGCTACAGAGAGGCTACATCCATTAGGAGCTACCCAAAATAGCGATGCTGTCTCATTTAATCTATATCTCACTCTCCAATGGAGATTCTGTTTGTATTTTTCAGAAGGCATTGAGAGAGCCAGGGAAAACCCAATTCCACCAACAAGACATTGGATGAGGGCTGACATCCTGGCAGGAGACAAACCACACCTAGCCTTCACACAGGGCAAATGAAAACTACAAGAAGTGATGAAACAAACAGGAGACCAATCACCACAGCAAGTCTGATGACCCATGAATAGTCAATAAAGACAGACACCAATAATATCCAACCCAGCCCAGGGCAAAGACCCAGAGATTCTTAAGATCTCAACAATAAAGCAGACTCAAAATTTACCCACTATAACTCAGGGAACTGAGTGGAAGAGGGGGCGGAAAGAATGTGTCATGATATGATGGGGGAGAATATCCAGAGACACTGCCCCCCTCAGCAACAGCACACAGGGGGAAGGAAAAAAAATGAAAAACTGGCTACTTCTGGTGCAGTTCATAGCCCCCTATCCTATGGAGAGATCCAGTATGTGCACCAAAGAAGTACCCCCAGTGGGTAGGGGACAGAGAGGAAGCAAACGGGGACACCCTCACAAGATTTGCTCATACAATGTATATACTTATTCATAATAAAGATATTTTTAAAATGAAAAGGGACAGGATGCTAAGGCTACTTTAAAAAACTGTGAAGAGGCTGGCTGAGTGCAAGGGAGGTGAAGCGGTCTTTCCCGACCATCTTGGGAGCTGGCTTCTGAGAGTCTAAGCAGACAGCTATTAAGAGTGGACAGACCTCAGAAGAGGAACTTCAAAGGCAGCAGTGCAGATGTGCTGTGAGCGGGTCTGGTCTGTGGCAAGGAAGAAGGAACAGACGGCCACACTTCGCTCCTGCGACTCCCCTGATTCCCAGAGGGCTGTGCTCCCACAGACCTCAGAGCTAGAATCTCAGCTCTGAAGGATGCCTTTCAGTCCCGCAACTCCAGCTCTGTGAACTTCACAGGTGCCTAACTCCTTTGAGCATCAGTCTCTCTCTAACAGAAGGGGAGCTGTACATCACAAGCTTGGATTAGTCATGCCTTTCTCTGTCTCCTCCTGTGCTCTTGCTCCTGTATTCCCATTATATTTTGCTATTAGCCTTACTTATTCATAGCCAGTAGAGCCATGGAAACAGAGAGGTGATGTCTGAGGGCGGAGAGCTGCTTTCCCGCTTCAAGTGAAGGATTGAATCTGCTACCTGCACTCAGATGTCCCACTATGCCACCTAACTCCTTCTAGGGCCAACCCCTGGGCAGAGCTCAGCTGCACCCAGGACATCAAGAACCTGGATCATCTTTGCCCAGAAAACGCACACTACAGCAGGTGCTCAAGGGGCAACCTCACTTCGATTGAATCCAAACTCTTACTGTGGTCACCAAGAGCAGTGGGTGAAAACCAGTAGACCAGAATTCCTAGGCAAAAGTTCAGTGGTCTCCAAACTCACTTCAGTGGTTCTCCTTCAAAAGGACAAAGGTGTGGCTTCCTCCCAACATGGGTGTGGTGCCTTGGAACCAAGGAAAGTGATTTTTTCTGATAATCAAAGCTGAGTCTTCCTCACTCCTTACCACTGCCATCCCCCACAGGTCTCAGAAGAAGAATGTGTTACCAGGAAGCCATGATCCATTCAGACACAAACAGCTAACACATCAGACCTTAGGCTAACAACCAGATGTAAAGCACCCACTTCTCCTTTTAAAGAAAAATCTCTGACTGAGCTTTTGCTCTGGGGTTCACAGATTCAAATTTCCAGCAGCTGACTGGGTGGTGTTACCATTAGTACCTGGGAAATGTTAATCTTAATATACTTAACTCACGGCGATGGATAAATGTGTCAGAGTTATGAAACTCTGACAAGCCATAGCCGTAAAATCATTTATTTGTCAGTGAGAAAAATAAGCTTGAAGATCTTGTGGCAGCTTAACAGAAAGCTATCTTCAAGATAAATGAGGTTTATTATTAACATAAATAACATGACAGCATGAAAGTACAAAAGAATGAATCACAAGGAATGGGAAAACGTAGTAAAAGCTGAAAAGGCCATTATGACTCACACTTTTCTTTCCCCAGCCCTGTGCCCGCATCCAAGGTTCCTGAAGTCTCCTATCTGCAAATGCTTAATGAGATTTCCGTCAGATGCCTTCTTGTCGCCACAAGCAAGATATTTCTCGACATGACATCAATTCCTTTCTAAGGTGCCCTCTGGCTGACTTAACAGAATGTCCCTTCTTCCAGGCTGGAGATCCTGGACACCCCTTTATCTCCACTTGCCATTGGCTTTCCTGTTCCTGGTCATGTGCACTACACACCCCACTAATCTCTCTTCAATCCAGCTTTTATCTCAAAATTTCTGCTCTAAGTCACTCATTTCCTTTACTTTGTACTCATACCAGACTTGAATTTCCCTCATCTCTTTCTTTTCTACCCTTTCTCCCAAGTACTCAAAAGTGATGCTGACTCCTCACAACTTCTCTACTAATGTTCCACTCCCTAGGAATGAATGCCTTTCCCACCCTGTGCCCTCCTGGCCTCCTAGACTGAAGGGTGCAGGTGGGCAGTACAAGATGAAGGGGAGGAAGACTGAGGCAGAGATGGATACTCTAAACCAACGAAGGTGGAAGAAAAGGGATTCTCACCATGGTTCCACCAAAAGTAAGAGGAGTTCAGTTTTAGACAGGAACAGTGAAAAAGGTGCCCTGTTCTAGAAAGGTACAAAACTGGAGTTGCCCTGAAGAGAAGCAGCTAAGAGTGCAGACTGAAGATGCCTCTATGGAGATATGGCCTGTTCTGGGTATGACATGTCGCTCCACAGTCAATTAATGCTTGGACCTTAGCTGGTGCCACTCCTTTCATAGATTCTGGAAACTTCCAGGTGGAGGAAATGGATCACTGGGACTGGGACATGCTTCACTACTTTGCTTCCTGGCCACCATGGGATGAAGAGCTTGTGCTTCCATGCCTCCATGATGTGTGCATGGGGGTGTCGAACCATGGACTAGCCCTCCAAAACTATAATGCAAAATAAACCATCCCCAATGGCTGTTTACTTTTTAGGTATTCGGTCATGATGACAATAAGACCTATGTACAACCTTGTCAGGTATCTATCACTAAACATCTATCTATCACTAAACATAATACCTAAATCTATCACTAAACATCTATCTATCACTAAACATAATACCTAAATCTAATTAGTTTCCACACCTCCAAAGCTGGCTTCTCATCCAGTTCTTTACCTTGAAAGGACACCATACACACCTGCTCCTCAGAGGCTGTCCCTGCCCAGAGGGTACAGTCTGAACTCCTCAGCCTGCAATACGCTAAATGAGCATAACTAACTTATGACTGGTACAACCAATCAACCAAGCAAGGTGTGCCCACTGGTACGAAAGTGGCATGCTTGTTACTGGGGTAACCAACTGCTCTCTGAGTGGATTTGAGGCCTGTTCCATGGGAGAGAATTCATCATGTCTGGTACTAAAAACCTAGTCAAAAGTCTACAGCTGAGGAAATCATAGGCTCTAGGATGAAAGCTACTACTGTTTTGCTAAATGTATATGTTGTGTTCATCAAATTTCCCTTCAAATATTTATGTTTTTGTCAATAAATCAGTGTTGCTCTCACTTGTGTTTAGATAAACTTGTCTTTGTAGTTAATAGTGATCACTGGGGAGACTCAAAGTGCTAAGAATAAGTGCTCAGTGTTAACACTTATCTACATCATACCTTTCCAAGGGGAGGAAAGAATTTAAGATCCAGGAGATGGGGAGGCTATGGAATGCTGCCTTCCAGATATGAAGCGGCCATTGCATTTATGACCTCACAGCAATAATTCTGACTACACAAGTCCTGCACGATACTGGGCTCATAAACATTCTGTTATGGATGGGGGAGGAAGGCATGAGAACCCCAGCCCCACTGAGAAGTTATTGGCAGTTATTGGTTGATGGGGTAAGGGTAAGAGTCATTCTCTGCAGTGGTATAGCCACTGATAAGTTGCAAATTTTCTGGTAAATATTCCTCCAACCACATTCATGCAGGCAAACCCAATGAAATTGGGTGAGGGACACACACACACACACACACACACACACACACACACACACACACACACACACAGAGGAAGACCTCAAAAGAGAAGGGCTAATTAGAAAGAATAAGGGTTCCAATGGCAAAGGGTGAGGGGGAGAACAAGAGAAGTAAATAGGAATGATGTGTTATCAAATTACATTATATCCACTATAAAAATTATCCATAAAAATAAAATAAAAGGAGCCTGGCTGATTTTATAGTAGCTCTTTCAGGCTTGTTGACAATAACAATTATAGATATAAGCTCTTTTCAAAGGTGCACACATAAAGCAATTTTAATTGTATTTTAAAATTTATCATGATTTAATTTCTCTGTGAAACACCATTGTCAATTTCCAACCAATTCCAACGTTTTATACATCTCAAATGTTGCCTAAAAACTTAGCTAGCCAGAACAATAATTTAGACCCAATTACAATATTCAAACTATTACAATGGAAATACATTTATCTCCAAATGTTGAAAAGAGATATTTCATTTTAGTCCTCACTACACCTGAAAGGATACTTGCCTGTTAGCAAAGTGTACTCAGAGGCTTACCCTTCTTCAACTGGAATATCTACAACAAAACTCAGAACCATTTTATTAGAAACAGGAAACACTCAGACTATGGAGAAGGGAGCATGATATTTGGTCCTTGGGTCAGCCTTTACCTAAGTTAACCCTGGGCAAATTATCTGATGCTTCTCACCCTGATTATTTAGCTGAAAAGTAGATATAAAGGTATGTATGGATGAAAAAGCATATGGCATGTGTCTGGTACATACATGAGCTTCGTAAGTATTAACACTGCTCCAGCCATTCCCTAAGGATTACAATAAAATGCATCTTGCATTAACCCCGTGTCCAAGAGAAAATGCAGGCAATGCAAGAGATAGAAAGCTTTCCGACAATATAAAACACAGATTTCAAAATTCTGTGAGAAGAGTGAACTTTGACAAACTAAACAAACAAGTAATAAACATAACAACTTCTACATCAGAACAAGAACACGAAGGATGCACTTCCTTGAAAATCTCTGTACAAAAACACACCTATGATTCTCCCACAAAGTACTTCCTTATTTATATGTTTTGTAATTCCCTTTAAAATCATAACAAACTAATCCAACTCACTTGTTGCTTAAGAGCATAGCACAAAGAACTATTCTTCAGCAAACTCCCCAGGAACCACATTACAGGGACTTGTAGAGCTCATTTCTAAGGGGACTGTGCTCCCTGAGAGTTCCATAAGACTCTCCTGCATCTATAAGTGCTATGGGCCACACAATACTAATCTAATTATTTTAAAAGATATTTCAGGAAGCTGAATTTTAACTCACTACTGATCTAAAACCCAGAAGTAAGTTTCTTTTCACTGCAATGACAAGCTGAAATATCACTTTACTTGACTAAATTGGAATTATATCAAAACACTTGGGGTTTAAAAAAAAATAAAGGCTAATTAGGAACAGGAAAGGCATGGATGGGTGTGGACCAGAAAGGGCACAGCAATCAGATAAGAAATCTTACCTGCATTTATGTGGCAATGTGCTCAAGTTTGCACAGCTTGCATTGAGATGGGGAAAAATTTGTAAAACAAGATGACTACATTTTACATCCAAAATGTAGCATCATCAGGTCTGGAGATGAAATTTAGCAGTTCAGTACTTGAATAGCATGGGAAAGCCAAAAACAGGAAAATAAAAAAGAAAAGAAGGAAAGAAAGAAGAAAGGAAGAGACAGGAAAAAAGAAAAGAAGACAAAATAAAACCATTTGCTGAGTATGGTGTACATGCTTGTCATCCTAGTCCTTGAGAGAGAAGAGACAGGAAAAGCACAAATTAAAGGACAAGAAAGCAATGAAGAACTGGAGCGGGAATGAAGGAAAGGGTCGGCCTGATGCTCGCTTCTCCACTCCACCTTTCCTTCCCACAGGCTGTGTAGTTCTAAGGTCAGTACAGAAGCTGCACTTGGTCAATACCTTTATCACCACAACCGTCGTACCAACCGTTGTCAAAAGATCAACTGAAGTTCCAATAACAAAGAAAAATCAGAGTACATGCTGCATAGTGCTGTTTCAAGGAACAGAATATATGACAGTGGATGACAAAGCCTCGTGATGTCATAAACATCATGATGCCAGAGTAAAACACATTACTCACACACTTGTGATGACGCTATAGAAACAAACCAATGACACTGTGAATCATATAAAAGTATATGTAATTATGTATAGCACATACCACTATTTTTTTTTTATTTTGCTTATTCGTTTTTTGTTGTTGGGGATTGAACCTAAGGCTTTGACTCTAGGCTAAGCAAACACCTACTACTGATCTACATCTCCAGCTTCTCTTAGATAGTGGTCCTTCCAATTACTTTTTTTTGTTTGTTTGTTTTTTTGTTTTTTGTTTTTCGAGGTAGGGTCTCACTCTAGCCCAGGCTGACCTGGAATTCACTATGTAGTCTCAGGGTGGCCTTGAACTCACAGTGATCCTCCTACCTCTGCTGGGATTAAAGGCGTGCACCACCACGCCCGGCTAATTACTTTTTTTTTAAGTTTACTATAAACAGTATTCTGGGTAGGCCAGCTGCAGCCTCATACATTTAATGTCTGTCATGTTTCCTGACTGCATGAATCTCATGTGTATGACTGATGAGACTACACCGTCTGGGTTGGTGTGCATGTTCACATGGCAACAGAAAGGCCAACCAATGAAGTCTGAGAATGTGTCCTTGTCATTATGTAATGCATTCCTATATTGTTTTGTAGTTTTTTCATTTGATTGCATTTTTTATTAGACAGTGAAGTATATCAATGAGCAAAATTGTATATTGATATGTGTATCCACTCATTGAGATAAACCCTTTAGGAAAGCAAGGACATCCCTTATTACACATGTAAATTATAACAGAGGTCTGGATAAGGTAGTGCATGCCTATACCACAGCAGTTGGAAGGCTGTAGCAGAAATATCACTAATTTCAGGCCATCTTTTGCCATCTAATGAGACACTACTTCAAAAACAGATAAAATAAAATTATAATAAAGACAGTTACTTTTTGTTTGCTTTTATAAAATGCAGTATGATATCTTAATATGTTTATTAAGTCTTTAACAGGAATAGAAGCATTATTTCTGTGAGTAAAAGTTCATCCCAATGTATTAACCACTTCATGACACATTTTCCACAAGTCATGGTAAGAAAGACACATGTGAGGATCACTAAATTTTAATTTATGTAAATTATATCTCAACAGAGCCATTTTATTAAAATCAAAGTGTTAATATCTGATGGTTGATTTGACAGGATTTTGAATCATTATGAAAACAAATCTCTGATGTTTCTAATGTTTGTAAGGGATTTTTCTATGAGACTAATTGAAGTGGGAGGACTCGCCCTCACTGGAGTGACATTATCCCCTGGGCTAGGCTCTTGGACTATACAAAAAGGAGAAAGCAACCCTGCATGCAATGGTCATTCCTCTAAACTTCCTCCCTGTTGGTAAGATGTGACATCTGCTCTCTGCCATGCTTCTCCACCATGACAGACTTCCCCTGAAAACTGTAAGCCAAAAATAAACCCTTTCCTCCCATAAGTTGTTTTTGGTCAGATATTTTGTCCCAGCAAGAAGGAAGTGACTAACACAGCAAGAGAATAAAAGTCTTCCTTTAACATCTTTTATGTTCTAATTTATCAAGGTCAGAGCCTTTGAGGTGATGCCGCCATCTTCCCAATCAAATGTTGAAACCAAAGTGCTGAAATGGCTTAGCAGAAAACAGAAACTGGATGTGAAAACCTAAGGCTGTTTTTCTGCCAGTACCATACTGTTTTAGTTACTATGGCTTTGTAGTATGCTTTGAAGTCATGCATGGTGATACCTCCTGAATAAGTTTTGGTTTTTGTTTTTGTTTTTGTTTCTTCTGCTGAGAATACTTTTAGCTATCTGAGGTCTTTTGCCCTTCCAAATAAATTTTGAGATTGTTTTTTCTATGTCTGTGAACAAAGAGGTTGGGATTTTTATTGGCATAGCATTGAATCTGTAGATTGCTTTTGGCAGGATTGCCATTTTTACTGTATTGATTCTCCCCAACCACGTGCATGGAATGTCTTTCCATCTTATCACATCCTCCTTTATTTCCTTCTTAAGTGTTTCAATATTTTCCTTATATAAGTCTTTTACAACCTTGGTTAGTGATATTCCCAGGTATTTGATTTTCTTTGAGGTTATAGAAAATGGGACAGTTTCTCTGATGTCTTTTTCTGAATGTTTATGTTCTGTATATAGAAAGGCTACTGATTTTTGTGTGTTAATTTTGTATCCTGCCACTCTGCTGAAGGCATTGATCACCTTCAGGAGTTTACTGATATTGTTCTTAGGGTCTTTTATATATATATACATATATATATATATATATATGTATATATATATATATATATATATTGGATCATGTCATCTGCAAAGAGGGATAGTTTAATTTCTTCCTTTCCAATTTGTATCCCTTTTATGCTTTTCTCCTGTCTTATTGCTTGGGCTAGAACTTCAAGCACTATGTTAAAGAGCAGTGGTGAGAGTGGACACCCCTGTCTTGTTCCTGAGTTAAGCGGGAACTCCTTGAGTCATTCCCCATTGAGAATGATTTCTGCTTTAGGAGATCTGTATACTGTCTTTATCATATTGAGGTATAGGCCATCTATGCCTATTCTTTCCAGGGTTTTGAACATGAAGTGGTATTGAATTTTGTCAGAGACCTTCTCAGCATCTATTGAGATGACCATGTGGTTTTTGTAATTGAGTCTATTAATGTGGTGAATTATATTTATCGACTTGCGTATGTTGAACCATCCCTGCATCCCTGGGATGAAGCCGACTTGGTCAGGGTGAATAATAGTCTTGGGGTGGCTTTGTAGACAGACAGACCAATGGAATAAAATTGAAACCCAGCCTTTAATGTAAGTAACTTCAGCTACTTGGTCTTTGACAAGGGTGCCAACAATGTATGTTGGGCTAAAGATAGCATTTTCAACAAATGATGCTGGACAAATTGGATAAACACGTGTGAAAAAATGGAATTAGATCCACTCCTTTCACCATGTACTAAAATCAAATCCAAATGGATCAGAGACCTCAATATTAACCATACAACCCTAAACACCCTGGAAGAAAAAATAGGAGGAACCCTACATGAGATAGGAATAGGGAATAACTTCCTGAGCAAATCTCCAGTAGCCCAGGAAGTCCAACAGTCACTTAACCAATGGGACCTGATCAGGCTCAAAAGCTTCTGTACAGACAAAAACAATGTACTCAGAACCAATTGACCACCTTCAAACTGGAAGATGATTTTTGCCAGCTACAACTTAGACAGAGGCCTAATTTCCAGACCCTACAGAGAACTCAAAAAAAATTAATAACAAAAACTCAAACTGCCTCCTCACAAAATGGGGCACTGATCTCAACAGAGAATTCACAGAGGAAGAAACCCATATGGCCTTTATGCACCTGAGAAAGTGCTCAGCATCCTTAAGCATCAGGGAAATGCAAATAAAAACCAAAATGAGATTCCACCTTACTCCAGTCAGACTGGCAATCATAAAAAAACAACAACAACAATAATTGCTGGCAAGGATGTGGGGGGGGAGGAACCCTCATTCACTGCTGGTAGGATTGCAAGCTTGTTCAACCACTTTGGAAAGCACTGTGGAGACTCATCAACAGAATGGACATAGAGCTACCAATGGACCCAGCTATCCCTCTACTAGGCATCTACCTGCAAGATGTCACTTCTCAGGAGAGAGACATTAGTGCAACTATATTTATAACAGCCCAATTCATAATAGCCAAGAATTGGAATCAATCAAAATGCCCTTCCATGGAGGAATGGATAACAAAACTTTGGTATATTTACACGATGGAATTCTATTCAGCTGAAAGGAAAAATGACATATTGAAATTTAGGGAAAAATTTTCTGACTTGGAGCAGATCCTACTAAGTGATCTCTCAAAAGAACAGAGAGCCAAACACCACATATTCTCCCTCATATGCGGTCCTTAACCAGACTAACTGTAAACTCTACACATACTAGTAGAAAGAAGTGAGAGGCTATGAATGAGGGGTAAGGGATGGGGAGGGGAATGGTTTAAGCATGAGGCTAAACCAAAATGGGTTCAAAATCATAAAATCCTGATGAGCATACTGTAACCTATTGAGCAAGTAGTGGGCATTGTCTGGCAAGAAGGGCTCTGAATAGTAGGGGAGAGAGTCTAAGCCTGTGAATAATTGATCAGTCTGACAACCACTGGTCCCAGTCACTGGTTCCTTCCCTCACTAAGCTGTTGACCAAAGTGATCCATGAGGTTTCAAAAATAAGACAGGATTCTGTCAAAAATCTTGAATGCCTTCCCCAGGCCTGAGGCAAAACCCTGTTGCTGAAGAAACCACAGAATGCCATCGATCAGCATTGAGAGACCCTTCAAGGTGCGGAATGGTAACCAGCCCCAGACGGTAGTCAGTGCAGTGCTGGAAGGCACTGCATAAGCTGCCAGGGGAAGCTGGTCAACGACAGCTGGAGTAAACAGAGACCACTGGCATGAAACACAGTCTGCTCCCATTAGTAGGCTGGCCACACTTCCTACTGGGAGAGAACAGCGAACCAACAAAGGAGCACTTGTGCAATGGAGGAGCCAAAGCCTGGGGGAGGCAATCAACAGCTTTTAAATTCGGCCAAATATTCCACTTAGTGAGGGAGAGACCTTAACTGGAACTGGGGACTTAGGGCGATAGGCACTGGGAGCCGGACTCTTGCGCCCCCAACGAGAGATGCACTATGTGAGCGATTGAAGGACAGGCTACTAAAAATAGAATCTAGGTAATCCAGAAATGTGTATCTCAGTTAACCTATACTGATCTCACTCTCCGTTGGAGATTCTGTTTGTATCTTTCAGAATGCAGCGAGAGAGCTGTGTCTTATCCAACCTTACCAACGAACCACAGGCTGATAGCTGACATCCTGACAAAAGATGAGCTACCCCAGACATAGTGGAGAGGATCCATATGGAGCCCCGCAGATAATGATGGGATGAACAAGTGACCCACAGCCTCAGTCAATCAGTCAACACAGGACTAGCCAGTGAGACAGACACCAATGATTTTCGACACAACCTAAAGCAGAAGTACAGACACCCCTAAGTTCTCAACAATAAAACAGCCTTAACACTCACCCACCATGACTCAGGGAACTGAGCAGAAGTAGGGGTGGAAAGATTGTGAGAGCCTTGGTGGAGGAGAATATCCAGATACATGGCCCCCCTCAGTAACAACATACCAGGGCCAGCAGAACCGGGCTGACTACTAGGCTATCCACGGTCCCCAGCCCCAAGGACTGATCCAGACTGCCCACGGAGGTGGATATCCAGCTGATTGGGGATGGGGAAGAGAGGCATTGGGGAACTGGGGATACCAACTCATTGTTTGCCCACTAAATAATATAACTCAGTATGAACAATAAAAAAAAAAAAAAAACAAAGGCTAAACAGCTGAATTAACCAGCACTGGATCTGTCCTTTGGGAGTATTTGTAATGTGGTACAAAATATTTCTTTCACCTTTCTAGTGTGTCTTCCACTACTTATCTGAAACCAACATGCTCCTAATAGAGATGTTAAATGTTGAGCAAAAATACATTATATGTTATTTACACTGAATGTTTTAGATGTACACATAGCATAAATAACTTAATAAAATAAAATTTCTATTACCATCCAAATGTAGGTTTTGGATAGACATGTGGTATTTGTTGAAAATAATGTTGTATCTAAAAGGATACAAGGAAGTAGAGCTTTCTGCTCTGATTTAGAACTTTTCACAGAGATATTTTAATAGACATTTTCTATGACATTTAAAAATATCCCAAAATAAAGGCATGAAGAATATTAACTATAAAATGTATCATCAATGGAGGCCATTTAAGGGTATTCACCTAATACCTAATCTCTTATATTCACATCAATATTCCCTAAATATCAAGCTGTAGATTTTATTAATAGGAGTTAATTATTGAAAGCAGCTTAATATATTTTAAAGACGACTGAGTATGGATGTGGATGAGGGCAACATCTGCCACTACTGTAGCCACAGTCATATTACATAGATTAGGACTATAATTTCCCTTTGGTTATTAAACTTCCTAAGCTTACTGAGGAGGATTACATATTCCCATGATACTGACAAGTGTTGGTCATAGGATGCCAAATTAAAATCGCAACCATTACCTATGACACTGTATGAAGAGAAAACACTGTGTGTTCCTGGAGTAAGCCCATTTTCTCCTGCCAGATTTGAACTAATGAGTAAATATTAGTTCTACCACAAACCTAGCCTGTCACCTCTCTGCACAGTTCCAGAAGTAGAATCCCTGCCCCTTTTCTGTGCATCTCCCAGAATGAATGGCAGCTGTCAAATTCAAAATATTTCAAATGACACATCCCAATTTTCCACCAAAGCAGTGCCCTTTCCCACAGCCCTAAGAAGTCCACTATTCTTCTAGGTACCAAGCCTTGTGCTTTTGCGGAACCAAACTCTCCTCTCTCCACTAATCTCCAAATAAACCATGACATCTGTCTCAAAGCACTGGGGGGGGCTTCCTTTCCTACATGGCCTTCATGCTCTCTTTGTCCTATCTGTTGAGGCCACTGACCCACTGGAAGTAATGTGAATAATCACACCTGGCTTTTAGAAACAACTGCCTCTCCTGACCTAGGAAAGTGACCACACGAATTATGACTTCTGTATATATCTTCACTGATACGTTTCCAACAATGAAAACTTTCCAGAATGCACACAGGAGGTGGCTCATTAAGTACTTAGTGAATAAGTACTCACTAAGTAATCAATAAATACTTAGTGAACCATAGCTGACATGTTGCACAGTGACACTTAGACCTCTTGGTCAAACACCACATATATATTAAAACCTGACATTCAAGCATCCATTTTTCCCAGTCAGCTATTCTAAATTTATCTCTAGCTACTTAATTTCTACATTCCTAAAACCCAGCTAAAACAGGCTACCATAAAATATCTGTGTTTATGCGTTTATGTATGTAATACACACATATATATCACTATATATTTATATGTATAGTTACACTTACATTCCTTTAAATTACTACCAAAAGTTATTGAGAAAAGCAAATTTAGAGAAAAGGGATACAGGTTCCAAGAAGGCTTGGGAAAGACACAGGGTCTGCCTCAGTGATCAGGTGACATTTGAATAGACACCCAAAGACATTGAAGTCGGAAGTAGCCATGTGGCTCTCTGAAGGGAGAACACCCTGGATAAGGGAGACAGTGAGGACAGTCCCCAGGTGGGAGAGGACTTCCCTGTCACCTTTGTATCTCCAGGACTTAGAACTCTTCCACCTACTTTTACCTGCTTGCTTATATGCACTTAAAGCATCACTATATGCCACGAGGTGATACTCTAGGAGAAGTCAAAACAAACTTCCAAGTATGATAATTCCTGGAATCTCCCTCTGAGTTTAGTCAACACCAGCGATGGCTCATAGCTCCCACATGACTATGTTTGACCTTGATAACTCTCCTCCAATTCCTCCTGATGTTGCCACATTACTTAACTATATTGGTGCCCCTAAGCCTCCCACTCACAATCTCAGTTTTTGAAGAATATTAAATACATGCTTACTGAGTATCATGCTAAAAGCAACTCATAATATTTGATCAGCCCAATTTTACGCCTACTATTTCTCCTCCAAACAAAAACACTGGGAGAGGAGGGCAAAGCCATCTGCTGTTCTCTTAGATCTTTGCCTCGCACAGGACTCAGTACTACTTAATCAGGGACACAACCAAAATGCTGCTGAAATCACATTTAACTGGAATCAAGAAGCAGAGCTCCAGTTCTCCAAAAGCATTTAGCTCCCTGCTAAATCAGGAATGTTATGAAAACAAATGCTAATCATTGAAAAGAAACTCGGTATTCTTTGGCACAAAACAGCTTTCACATCACAGTCAGAGTTCAGTGTCTGTTAAAACTTCAGAACAGGAAAATGTAGAAAGCTCAGGTGGTCAGGTACACTGTCCTTTGTTGCTTTCCCAGTCAGCAGTCTATTTCCTTGTTGTTTTTTACTAATGAAAACACGGGCAGTTGTAAGAGTCTCCTCTCCCAGGCACACTGACAGGATGTAGACAACTATGCTGCAAAATACTGTGGCAACGGGGAGCTTTGACAAAGAAAGATTCTGTATGAGGTAATCAACAACTAGAGCAATTTGAGGGAACAAAGGCATCAGGACAAAGCCCCTCAGAAAACACAAGGAGACAGGAGACGTTGTGCTACTTGTTGCCTAGGAAACTGGAGCAGACAGACATATTTCCCTGTGATGATCAGTAAATTAAGGCCGTGAAAACAGTGATGGAAATTCCAAAGCTGAATATGTTTCCCTTCACAAAAACAAATAAACTGCAAGTAATAAATACAAATTAAAATCTAGTAATCCATAGTCTAATTCACTCTCAGATAGACAGAAATTAGCAATGTTCAAATTAAGACTCAATTTATGCAAGTCTTGGTATAGCTTCGCACATTACTTTTTAACCTCTTCACCCTACACAAAGCCAAGGGCATCTTTATCAACACATCAAGGAGCTAGGACCTCCTGCTATGATTGTGTGTGCAATTTTAAAGTGGGTGAATTAAGGGGAATATGGTCAGTTACAAGATGAAAATGGTACTACTTTTAAAATCATATTGACTCATCCATCAGCTCCTCTCATTCCTCAGCAGAAAAGAATTCCCTCTCCAATTACAGGGTGTGCATCCCTAATCCAAAAATCTGGAATCAAAAATGCTACAATATCAGACTGAAGATATGGTTCAGTGGTTAAGGCATTTACCTGTAAAGTCTAGCAACCTGGGTTTGATTCCCCAGTACCCATGTCAAGCCAGATGAACAAAGTGGTGCATGCGTCTGAAGTTAGTTTGCAGCAGCTGAATGTATTCATTCTATCTCTCTTTCTCTCTCATCTTCACTCAATGTCTCTCGGTTAAAAATAATTTTTAAATGATACAAAATCTAAAGCTTTTTCAGTGCCAATATGACATCACAAATGGAAAATTCTACATCAAGAGACTTTGTTTCATGCATGTAATTATTTAAAATACAATATAAGTTTACTTTTTGGTTATGTGTATAAGGTATATATGAAACATTTAGGAATCTTCCATTTAAACTTGTGTCCCATGACCATGTTGCATGCAAATATTCCAAACCAAACACTGAAGTCTGCCTGCCCCCCAAGTATTTTGGATTATGGATACTCATTAAGTGTACCATCATTACTCCATAACTTCAACTCCAGTAATCTTTCATTATTAAAAAAAAAGTTCCTTTTCTAATAAATCACCTGCCTATCCCTCTGTCCTCTGCCACTTCTCTCAAATCCACCCTTCCTTTTTCCATCCTCCTTATCCTAATCCCTAATTCTAGAAAGTTCCAGTGGTTCCTAGTTGCATCAATCAGGTGGAGACTAATTGTCAGTCAAACTCCAGAATCCTCAGCTCCCTTTCCCACACTGTGAGGGGCCTAGAATATACGTCATGGCTCAGTCTACTCCACTCATCATAACTGGCCTTCCCAGCCTTATTTACCCAGTGAACTGCTCCACCATCGAGGAAGACCCAGCTCCAAATTCCATTCCTTTCTAACTTTCTTTGAACCCGGAGGATTCCTTGATCCATATTCCCTTTATCCTCTGTGCCCTTCCTCATTCTCTGCTTGTTGGTTTCCCATGATGTGAACAACCCTTGCCATGAACTTCTGTTGCAAGACTTCTCCACCATGATGGACTGAGACCCTCTAAGGAAACCCCAAGACAAAAGTACTTTTCAGGCTTTAGAGATGGCTTAGTGGTTAAGACATTTGCCTGCAAAGCAGAAGGACCCAAGTTCAATTCCACAGGACTCATGTAAAGCCAAGATGCACAAGATGCCGCATGTGTCTGGAGTTCTAGAGTTCATTTGCAGTGGCTGGAGGTCCTGGAATGCCCATTCTGTCTCTGTCTCTGTCTCTGTCTCTCTCTCTCTCTTTCTGCCTCTTTCTCACTCTCACTCTCTCTCAAATAAATAAAATATTTTTTAAAAAACTACTTTCCTCCCTGAAGTTGTTTTTGTCAAGTACTGTGGTCACAGTGAAGCAAAGGGAGCTAACCCACTTGCTCACAGGAAAACAGCCTCTGCACGGCAAAGAGCTGTAAAGAAAACCGCCCTATGAAGCTCAGCTGAGAAAGGTGACAGACCCCTGCAAATGGCACAGTCCTGTGACTCACGCCACTTCCATGCACAGGAGCCTATAATTCAGCCAAAGAAGTGGGAACACAGCTAAGCAAAGCACCCCAGAGCTAATGAGTTACTCGGGAACAATGCCCACTGATAAAAATCTGTAATATTTGTTCTCCATAACAAGGTGGATGTGACATTTGTTCTGCAAAATAATTACAGAACATTTCCAGAACTTTACAGCCCAAACTAGAAGAGAATTGGTGACCGAAGCCCTGAACCAGGGTCACAGGTGCTGAAAACTTGGTCCTTAGTTAGGATTCATGGTTCACAGTGATTGACCAAGGCTAAGCCGGTGAACTGGGCAAAACCCACCTAATAAACTAGAAAGAGAGAACAAAAAGGAAAGCTAAATCCTGGGATGACTCAAAAACCCATGTTCACTCCACCCCATCCACAAGTCTTTTTAGAAAGTCAATAACAACAAAAAGAAGAAGAAAACAAACTATGTGGCTATTTTATTTAGGCAGAGTAAGAATGGGACATACATGGTCCCAGATGGTTAAGATGAGGTAATCTGCAGTAGAAGAAACAGGATTTCCTTTGAGGTTGTCTCCTTCCTCAGAGAGATGGCTCAGCGGTTAAGGCACTTGCCTCCAGTGCCTAAGGCCCCCGGTTCAATTCCCCAGTACCCACATAAGCCAGATGCACAAGGTGTGGCCCTTGTGCGTTCTCTCTCTCTTTCTCTCTCTCTGCTTAAAAAAATGAATAAATAAAGTATTTTTTAAAAAAAGAATAAGCAGGCAAAGTCAGTACTATTCACAGGAACTGTCTTGGCTGTTCCTGGTTTTTGTAATGAGACATTTTCCCTAAACAAAGCTGGCCCTTCTTTCCAACACTGCATTTCCTTAACTAACTCCTCCTCCTCCTCCTCCTCTCTTTCTTTCTTTTAACCTCTTGTAAAATCTGAGGTACCCTCAGAGAAGCTGCCCCTATCTGGGACACTAATGCCTAAAGCAGCACAGGCACAGGCACCTAATCCTGACCCCTTCCTGCCTCACACTGGGGTCACCAACATAGTTTCATCCTTGGTAAAGGTGACTCGTTGCTCTCCATCTGTGGACTCTCACAATGTCATATTTCTTACTTGTTCACAACTCAGACTAGGGAGAAGGGATCTCTTTATTGTTTCCTCAGTGAATAGAGCAATGTAAAGTTCTCAAGGAAGATTCATGGGAAGTTCGTCATCTCTGGAGCCAAGCAAATCAGTTCCATCAAGTAAGCCTTTTCATTGAGAGGTCTTGTTGATTTGTGAAACTGGGTTCAGAGAACTTACTTGCCTTTGGAACCCCAATTGTAGACATTCATGGACAAAAAAAAAAATGTGTCCTTGTCATTTTTTGGGTCTTAGAATAAATAGCTTCCATTTGTAGTGAATGTTTTATATTCAATTCAAAATTCTGATTTCTGTTTTTCTAGTCCTTTCTAAGGCTCTAAAGTAACAAAACGATTCTTGCCCTAAGTTATAGCATTTACATCCAATAGGGCTTTCAGAAAGCATATCAAATAAACATCATACTTTGTTTAGTAATAACGTATCTCATCATATGAGAAATTTAGTAAATGGTGTCCATCATTACAGCCTCTCTGTTTCATAAGGGTAGAAAACAATTTTATTTTCATGCATGCCAATGACAGAACTTAGGGTAAACAATGGTACAGAAGTCAGATGACAAATACATGAAATGGAATGAGAACAGAGCTGTCTCTGGCTCCTAACGCGCACGACCAGGGCAAGCTGCCTCCTAGGAAACCATGTCCTAAAGCATTCGTTTCTCCTCTGGGAACACACGGAGTGTTACTGTAGAGTTTGAAAATGAACTTTTGTGGAGCAGAGCCCTACGAAGCTAACAAAAGAAATGTATTCAAGCCAGGAATGGTGGTACACACCTTTAATACCAGCACATGGGAAGCAGAGGTAGGAGGATTGCTGTGAGTTCAAGGCCAACCTGGGATATTAGAGTGAGCTCCACATCAGTCTAGGCTAAAGTGAGACCCTCCCTCTGAATAAAAAAAAATGTATTCAAGCACATCAAAGCTGTTTAACAAGAACACAATTGCCTTAGAAACATCAATGTGCCTTTTTTTTTCTTTTTCCACAGTGCTGGGGATGGAATCCAAGTCTAGTAAGCCAACTCACACAGGGGACTCCGCTCTGTAGCATGTCCATGGCCCCAGCCCTGGGGATTGCTACTAAGTCTTCCCATCTGTGTGGCAAATACTTCTCATTGCAGATGAGACCCCATGAGCCACTGAGCCATCTCCCAGCCCCAATTTTAGTTGTCCCAGAAATAAGATTCATTTCATAAAATTAGCTTCTTTCAAATTTAATTTGGCGATGCAACCTTCTGGGTATCGTCAAACAATGACAAAAAAGAAAGTTTTTACAAATGAAAAATCAAAGGTAACTTCAAAGTGTGAGTATGCAAAGGTCAGACAGACCTTACACACTTGGTTTTTTGCGTAATAATGGCAGACTGCCCCATCGTGTGGTACAGTCCCAAGAACATTTCTGTTTGTTCAACACATTTTTAATTCTTTTTTGGTTTTGTTTCTATTTTGGGTTTTTTGTTTTTTTTTGAATTTTGAATTTTTTTTTTGAGGTAGGGTCTTACTCTAGGCAAGGCTGACCTGGAACTCACTCTGTAGTCAAACTCACAGCAATCCTCCTACTTCTGCCTCCCAAGTGTTGGGATTAAAGGCGTGTGCCACCAAACACAGCCCATACTTTTATTTTCTGTTTAGTAAACTGGTGGGTTTCTTGACACACGTGCGTGCACACACACACAGACACAAACACATGAAAACATGTGAAAATACATGAAAAGGTAAATATGTTGAATCAAAGCAGGGGCCATAGGTTTTATGAAGTGAAAATGCAAGTGTTCATTAGAAGTCTGCAAAAATAAAATTTGTTTCTTTTTTTGCCAAGAAAAAAGTTTCCATAATTATGAGCCCTGGAGATGCCAGCAATATATTTAGTCAGGAGATTCAATATGGGCAATTCCAGGATACCAAATATTATTATTATTATTATTACTATATTTGTAAAATTATGTTATATTATATTTAGACAAATGTTCCTTTTCCTGATCTGATAGAAATTAAAACACTATTCAAGGAACTGAATGTTCAAGCTGCTGGGTGTTTCTCTTAGCGTCAACCTTGATCCCTCTTAAAGGCATGTGTTCTTTTTAACCCCAAAGCAACTTCTGTCTAAATTATTATCTATAGGTCCAAATAAAGCCTGAAACTTATGGCTTTGAAAAGTGGAAAAGGCTCTTCTTGGAGCTGTTGACTCCTGGGCATTTGTGAGGGCTGTGGCCCTGAGCGTGTTTGTGCCCTCTGCAAACCAAGGAGATGCAATGTGGACAGAAGCCAGGATCCCATTAAGTTGTCAAAGGACAGGAAAAGTTGCACCTTTGGGACATTACACCTCGCCTTCACAAGTCCTCTGTGGTTCTTGGTCTGCAGTCTGCTTTAAGGCCATCCCACCCTCCTATGCCAGGCTAAGCCCCTGCTTCTCCATGTGTGGTGATCACAGACACAGCAGCGTCCACAGGGGTGGGGGCTGGAGCTACCTGTGTTGTTGGTCATCCGAGCCATTCTCAACAAGAGTCCAAGGGTGATCCTTCCTAAAACTACCCTTTTCCAGACAAATGCTTCCTGGGAACTCCTCAAAGCAGAAAAACAAGTGAAGAAAAATAAATGTTTTTTCCAGGTAAATATAAAAAGGACTGGAAGCCAGCAACTATACAGACCAGGTCATTTGTACCAAGACTATTTCATGGTAGATGCCCTACCCACCTTCTCAAAGAACATCTGCAAAGCTGGCCCCTTGGTGGCAGTGCCGAGGGGCAGAGGTAAATGGGCCAGGACTCTATAAAAGGCCCCTGGTCTGCACAATGAAGCCCCCACCCACCCACACACACCCTACCCCAGCCTTTTTTGTGTTTGTTTAACTATTTCACTAGACTTCCCATGAACATCTGGTATGTGGCTCCTTTATCATGGAGCCGTTTCAGAGTACACAGAGCAACAGCAGTTCTTTAAATACAAGCTAAGATAAGGGTCTGTCCTACAAGGGCACTTTCCCCTGCTAGGTAAGACATTCTTACATTAGAAACCTTCAGGCTCAGAGCCTAGAAAACCACTTGCCTCACATCATGTCTGTGGGCAAATCAGTGCTCAGCCTCAGCAACTCTCCTGCTTTGGCATGGCAAAAACAGAAATAGTATAGGGAGTTTGTCAAACCTTAACCTAAGCACTTAGTGCTGTAGGCCTGTAACACCAGCTCTCAGACAGCTGAGACAGGAAGATTGTGAGTTTGAAGCCATCCTGGACTACACAGTGAGATTCTGCCTTTGCAAGAAAAAAAAGAAGGGAGGGAGAGAGAGAGGGAGGGAGGGAGGGAAAAAGGAAAGAGAAAGAGACAAACACATAACCTATTCAATTTGAACAGGTCTGTGGTTAATTTGGAGATCATATCCTTCCTACATATGGCAATTAAAGACCTATCAAATGATTTGAGTACAAAAAAACTAAAACTTGTCAATATTCTTAGTCTCTTCACTTCTTTGTTCCTCTATTTTATGGACCAAGAATAAAATCCAAATGCCTGGGAAGCAATTCCCCAGGATTATGACCACAGCTCTTCATGGCATCTCCCAAGAGTGGCACCGACTAGAGAGTCAGGCTGCTTTAGAGCAGCAGAGAAATCAGTGTCCAGAGACACGTGGCAGAAGTAGAATATCTGCACTGCAAATAACATGTGAGGCTGTGAGCCTGATGACCCGGAGCTCCAGGTCTGGAACAATAGTTAATGTGAATGGAATAAATAATTGCAGTGGGATGGTGGGTTTCAGGGTTCACTGCCATTAGCACAATGGCAACACTGTGGTTGCATTCCAGTTAGGCTTTGTTGATGTCTAACAATGTTCAAAGAAAAAGAAAAAAAATGAATTTCAGTGGACCTCAGTTTTTTTAATTAACAGTTTTCTACTCATGTTAATGTCATAATTACATACCACAATAAAAATATCTATACATCGAATGAAAGAATCTCACTGGTAAATGGGACAAAGACATTTGTAAGACTATGTTTTAGGGCTGGAGCAATGGCTCAGCAGTTAAGGCACCTGCCTACGAAGCCTTAACAACCCAGGTTTGATTCTCTAGGATCCACATAAAGCCAGATGCACAAAGAGATTCATGTTCTGGAGTTCATTGGTATTGGCTAGAAGCTCTGATGTACCACATTCTTGCTCTCTCTCACTCTCTCTCTCTCTCTCCCACTTTCCTTCCCTCTCTCTCCCTCTCCTTGGAAATAAATAAGTAAAATATTTTTTAAAAGAATATATTTCATATATGTACACTCATTTGTATTTCAGATGGCAGGGGAATTGCAGCACAGTTTTTTTCTCTTGCTAACGCATTTCTCTTGTGCAGGCATAAATACAGAGTATTCCTAACAGAACTTAGTTTTATAAGAAGAAAACATAGGAGAAGTTTCAAATCGCTGGGGAAGCATGTGTGTCTGAAAACCAAAACTTCCAAGAAGGCAAAACACAAAAGGCAAGATTTCTCCACCTTGCTTAATGAAAAAGCAGCAGCTGAACTTGCTGGGAATCAAAAGTTGTGTTAACTTTTGAAGCAGTCTTGGTCTGATTCCTAGTAGTATCAAATACATATTTAGGTTAATTAGGTCATCAAAGAAATTAAGGAGGAATTTTTCAATTCCTAGACTCAAATCAAAGTATAAACACAATAAGCCAAAACCTACTGGCTATAATGAAAGCAATTCTAAGACAAAAATGTACACCTACAAGGCCTACATGAAAACATAACTCAGAAGGTAGGTGGGGAGATGACTCAGAAGGTAAAGTGCTTGCTTTGCAACCTTAAAGACCTGACTTAGATCCCAAGAACCTACATAAAGCCAGATGCAGGAGTTAACATCTATAATCCCCGTGTTCCCACAGCGTGATGAGAAGCAGAGACAGGATCCCCAGGAGTGTGTGATCCAGCTAGCCTAGAAGACACAACCTCAACAGCAAAGAGACCCTGCCTCAAACAAAGTTGAAAGTGAGGACCAACCCCTGAAGTTGTCCTCTGACCTCCACGTGCACACTGTGGCACACACATGCACATGTACACACCCTCATACACACTCAAAAAATAGATCTCAAGTGAATAATAATGTACTTTGGGATCTTGGAAAAAAAATAAGAACAAGCCAAACCCAAAAGCAGTAATCTGAAAGAAATTATTAAAGTCAGGGCAGAAATTAATTAAACAAAGATGCAAAAACCAGATTTTTAAAAAATGAAAACAAAGTTAGTTCTTTAAAAGATAAAAAAGATCAACAAGCCCTTAGCCAAACTAACGAAAAGAAAGAGAAGACCCAAATCTACAAAATTAGAGATGAAAAGAGAGACATTATGACACACAAATGAAACTCAGCAAGTCATTAGGATACATATTAAAAACTTATATTCTACTAAAATGGAAAAACCTAAAAGAAATGTACATATTCTTAAACATGCATGATCTACCAAAATTAAACAAAGATGAGATAAACAATTTAAACCGATCTATAACAAGCAATGAGATAGAAACAGTAAGAAAAATTTTCCAACTACAAAATGTCCCAGATGGATTTACTGCTGAATTCTACCAAGACCTTTAGAGAACTAACACCAACACTTCTCAAACTATCCCATGAAAGAGAAAAGGTAGACCTCCTACCAAATTTTTTTTGTGAATCCAGCATTACCAAAAACTATATAAAGACACAACATAAAAGAAAATTGTAGACCAATCTCTTAGATGAAAACATGACAAAATACTCAATAAAATACCAAGCTGAGCTCAAGATCACATCAAAAAGATCATTCACCATGATCAAGCTGACTCCATTCCAGAGATGCAGGGAGGGTCCAACATATACAAGTCTATAAATGTAACATATCTCATCAATGCACTCAAAGACAAAAATCACAGGATCATCTAAAAGATGCAAAAAAGGCTTTTGACAAAATCTAACATTCATTCATTTATGATAGAATTCCTGAAGAACTGGTGAATAGAAGGAATATATCTCAACAAAATGAAAGCTAACTACAAGTGTATAGCCAACATTAGACTAATGGGAGAAAATTCAATTTCCACTAAAATCAAGAATAAGACTGGTATGTCTAATTTCACCACTTTTATTCAATATGGTGCTTCAAGTCTTGGCAAGAGCATTAAGCAAAGTAGACTGTTACATTTCACCATGCACAGAAATCAACTCCAAATGGATCCAAGATGTTAATATAAACCCTGAGATTGTGAATGTGTTAGAGAGAAAAGTAGGGGAAACACTTCAAAATATGGGCATAGGAAGGACTTCCTGAATAGGAGTCTAGTCACTTGGGATATAAGACCAACAACTGACAAATGAGATCTCATGAAATTAAAGCATTTCTATAGAGCAAAGAAAACAAAGAATATAGAGACAGCCCACCAAATGGGAGAAAATCTTTGCTAGGTATATTTCCAATAGAGGATTAATATCTAGAATATAAAAAAATTCAAAATCTTAAATAACAAGAAACCAAACAACCAACTCTATAAATGGATTAATTAAATAAACAGTTCTCAAAAAATAAGTACAAATGGCATCCAAAAAAAAGCATGAAAATTATTCAACCTCACCAACCATCAGATAATTACAAATGAAAATTACATTGAAATTCCATGTCACCCTAGTCAGAGCGACAGTCATTAAGAAAACAAATAGCAAATGTTGGTGAGAATATGGACAAAATAGAACCTTTCTACACTGCTGGTGGGAGTATTAACTAGTCCAGGACCTGGGGAAATCAGTACTAAAGGTTCCCCAACAAACTAAAAGTAGATCATCCATACAACTCAACTATACTACTACTTCTAGATATTTTCCTCAAAGGACTCTGAGTCAGCATATTACAGAGATACTTCCACATCAGTGATTACTGCATTACCATTCATAATAGCTAAGTTATGGAACCAACCTAGGTATTTATCAACAGAGGAATGAATAAAGAAAATGTGATATATATTGGGCTGGAGAAATTATTCAGTGGTTAAAGGCACTTGCTTGCAATGCCTGCTGGCTGGAGTTTGATTCCCCAGTACCCACATAAAGCCAGACGCACAAAGTGATACACTGTCTGGAGTTTGTTTGCAGTGGCAGAAGGTTCTCATGCACCCATACTCACTCTCTCATGCTCTCTCTCTCTCTCTCACTCACTCTCACTCTCTCTCTCTGATTCAAATAAATAATATTTTTAAATGTGATATATATATATATATATTTTAGACATGAAGAACTAAGTTATGTAATTTGCAGGTAAATGGATGCAACACATTCAGCAAATTAAGCTAGTCTCAGAAAAACAAATATCAGATGCTTTCATTAATTTGTGGATCCTAGATTTTATACAGATTCATAAAATCATATATATATATATGATATGAAGTTAGAAGCGAAACTGCCTAGGGGAATGAAGGGGATGAGTGGGAGTGAGACAGAGCATCACAAGGGAGGATATAAGGGTTTGAGGGAAATATGCTCAAAATTGTTATATGTGTGCATGACAATGTCCTTATGTAACCCAGTGCCATGAACAGTGATTCTACACCAATGAATGTATGCTTTCAAAATGTTTTTTAATTTAGTAGATGGCCAGAAATAATTATTTTAAGCCAAGTATCCCAGACTTAAAAGGACAAATACCACATTTTTCTCATGTTTGGATTCTAGATTTTAATTTTATTCATGCATATATATGTATATATACCTATATGTGTATACATATACATATATATATATGTATCTGTCATGAAACTAGAAAGGGGTCCATCAGAGGGGAAGAGGTAAAAAGGAGAGTGTGGAAGGGGAGAGAAAGAGGGTAAGAGAACACATGAGACATGAAATGCATGTGACGGGGGAGAAAGGGACCATCAGGAAGGGGTCAGTGGACAGACAGAAGAGTGATGGAAAAGTGTTGACAAAACCAAGGTATGTCATAATGAAACCACCAATTTGTACTAATTATAAAAATGCCAAGGAGGAAAGGTTAGTCGATTTCTGAGAAGAGCTGTTCCTCTGTGTCACACAGGCGGCAGGCATGGTAAATATTTGTTGATAGTATTTGCTCAACAGACTAACCATTTGATGTTTAGTGAAGTCTCTGCAAAGGGAATAGAGGCACAGATATGGGATTCCGACATTAGTGTTAGAAGGTCTGGTGTATAGCTCAGTGACAGAACACTTGCCTAGTAGGCACAAGATTCTGGGTACAACCCCTAGTACTACCAAAAAAAAAAATAAACAAAAGAAGAAGAAGAAGAAGAAACACAATTTTGTGTGCTCAAAAGGATATCTGGTCATTTCACCCTCCATTGTCACTGTCCCATTGGTCACATTCTCAAGTTTGAGGTGACCCTATTGGCTGCTCAGGAGGGAAAATTAGTAGTAAATGATCTGAGCACCTCTTCATTTGTGGACTTATTACAGACCCTGGAATGTTCTTCCACATGGAATCCCTCTCTTCTCTCTGTCATCACACAATAAGATATTTTTCTTTGAAAACCAACCTTTAAAAAAAAAAAAGCTGTTAATCAGGGTATCTCCCTCTAATGCTCTGAACCCATGTGTGGCGTGTGTATATTACTCCACATAAGTGTCAAGTGACTGATACAAGCATTTTCCCTGGATTGCAGCAAGGATAGTCTGAGATAACAAAGATTATAAATATTATCCCACAATTATTTTGGAAACTTATAGTCAATAATTTCACTATACTAAATATAAATATTTTTGCAGAAGCAAAGGCTCACTCCCAGAACTTAATCTTTACTCAAAACAATCCATTATCTGTGCTTAATGGACCAGAGAAGTTAAAATACCACCAAATACCCAAACCAGTCTGAACATTTGGTCCGGAAATTCCACCTGACTGCACAGAAAGGGCACAGGTCAATGACCCCCATAATCTCCTTAAACTTCCCCCAGGCTGCATCAGAAATAAGTAATCTGCATCAGAAATAAGTCCATGGGATCCCCAGCCAGTGTCTGTCCATCCATTTATGCCCGTCTCTCCATATACATCTGCCTTTGAGGACTGGCTGAGACGAAATGATGAAACAGCCTTTCACATCCAAAGAGGAGGACAGGCGTTATTCTGTCCATCCCCCTGCCCTCCACCACCAAGCGGCCCCAATGGCTTCATTTCATGCCCTCCCTCCTCTTTTCTTTGTTCTGGTAAGAACTCTGGCTCAGTACAAGACAGGAGGCAATGGTGACATAGACTATTATTAAAGCAGTAGAAATTGGAAGATATCTCTAAGCATTGGGGAGAAAAAACAACAGCTCCTAGCAGAAGACATGGAGACCTTTTCCATCAAGAACTAAAAGGCTCTCTTCTCTTCCTGTTCCCTCTCAGCTATGATCCCTTTCATATATTCTGCAATATAACCCAATTGCGTTGTCTTCCCCTCCATCCTTGACACATTTCACATATTCACTTTTTTGCAGGTCTGAGTGGTGTAGGTTCATGTATGTATGCATGTTCACAAGTGTGTGGGCACACATGCATATGCAGGTATGTATGCCTGTGTGCTTATGTGTGTGTGGAGGCCAGAAGTCAGTGTCAGGTGCCTTCTATTGCTGCCACATTGTTCATAGAGACTGGTCTCTCCTTGAGCCCAGAGCTCACTGATTTTGATAATCTAGCTGATACAGAGGAGGACCAAGAATCTTGCTAGGTACTTAGGGAAGGGACCTTGAAAATTAGCAGTTTTGTCTTTTGTCCTTGCCTTGAGAATGCAACCATTACATTGCATTCTCAATGTAATGGGTTAAAATAGTAAAGTCAAAACACTGGGAAAAAAGAAGAGGCTCGCAGCTATGTGTGAGATAGCCAGGCTGACCAGATAAGAGGAGTGCAGGGCTCTGGGGAAAACAGGAAAGCCAGCCTCGGCAGCTCTGGCTGGCTCCGTAAAGCCCCTGCTACGTTTTCATCCTTGATGGTCATGCTTCTCCCTTGCACATCTGTAGGTGGGGGCTGAACTCTCCCCAGCCCAGTCACCAAATGACTAGGAATGAAAGTGATCAATTCCCTTATTGGAAAGGAGACACATGGACACCTCATAGGGACTGATCACTAGGTCATGGTTACACTTCTCTACAATCTACCTCATGGGGATTTATCATTGGGCCAGAGCTACACTTCTCTACAGCTCCGTGCAGTCATTCAAAAGATCAGTGTATTTCTCTAGCCAGAAAGCCTTACAAACCCAGGCTCCTGAGTTAAGCCCACCTAAGACCTGAGATGAGACCCCTGACTCAATGGCTCTCAGATACCTGTTCCATAGCCAGCCAGTTCACCCTGGGAATCACCAGTTTTCCCCCTTCTAAGCGCTGGGATTGTAGGCAAGCCACTGCACCTATGTGGCATTTAATGGGTACTGGGGGGTCTGAACATAGGTCCTCCGGCTTGTGTGGCAAGCACTTTCCTGAGCCATCTATCTCTTCAGCCAACATTTATTTCCCTTTTAAAGCTCAGGTTTCTGAAGGACTTTATAAAATTGAAGTCTATGTGTGATGCATTTAGAATTATACAGCAATGACTTCTAGTCACTGAGGCAGTACTAGACATGGTATCGGGCCATGAGCAATTCCATATGTAATATGAAGCATATAGATAGCTAGGCATGACAGAGACAGAAGCCTTGCACTCAAGCAGCCCTCAAATATACTTTTTTTGGAGTGTTAGGCAGTCTAATCTGTTATGTCTGCCAGGAACACATACCAGAAAATTCACTAGATGGTTGGCTATACAATTCTTCATAGAGGTAAGACTTGGGGCTTTTCTAGTTAAGAATTAAGGGCTTAGAATAGATTAGATAAAACAGATGGAGGGAGGAAAAGATAAAGGAAAGGAGAGAGAGAGAGCCACAGAGGGAGGGATGGACACATATACCAATGGTTCCTTATGACAAAGAAACATAAGTCCTGCACCGACATGGAAAGTGTGTGATAAGCATGGCATTGGACTGAGTGATGGCAGGTCATGAGAGGGAGACTTTGTCCTCAGAAAAACATGGGCAGCGAGGAAGACACAGTGGACTTGATGTCCACAGGCTCAGTGCCTGGCAGATAACTATAAGAGAACAGAGGGGAAGAAAGGACTCTGCAGAGGGGAAAAAAATACCTGCTATTTTATCTGAGCACTGAAGAAAGTGGGAGAATTCACCAAGAAAGTAAGTGCCACAAGGAATACTTCAGACAAACGAATCTCTCGAAGTCTCCATCTTGTCGACGGTTTAAGAAGAGAAGCAACCAGCCTGTTTTGAAGGATCTAATCTAGATAGTCTGGCTACGATCGAGCTTTTCTCCAACAGCACATCAGTTACACATAGTCTCTACACAAGGGGCCTATAGAGTGTGCAGACAGCACAATACACACAGCAGTGTCATTTGCTCCTGGTGGCTGTCCACTCACCTGTACATTCCAGGCCCAGGAAATAGGCAGGAAGACTCCTTTGCAGCTACAAGCTGACACTTCACTAAGAGTTATTCATCTTACACACAAATAAAATTCCAAAGATTTGCATCTCCTTACAAATTCAGGCATTTCCTGTAAATACACTGAATTATTTGCCAAAAACAAAGTAAGATTTTGACAGGATATCTCCATTCTTACCTCCATAGGAAAAGCTTTGAAATTAACCGTGTGCTCAGAACCACGCTGGTTTTCTCTTCCCCAGTGGAATCTAACTTCATACAGTTCAAACTCATGCCCCTGAGGCAGCGGTCCTCCTGACAGAACTAGGAAAGACAGCAAAATTACTGAATGACATCACAAGTTTATTAGTATAGCATTATTCACAGGGTGCATTTTGAGTGTGTTTTTGTGTTGCTGCTTTGTGTGGTCAAAAAACTCTTGTGAGAACAAAGATTACATTCACAAAATCAAGTGAGAAACCTTTTATAACTATAAGGTGAATTGTCTAAAATTCTTATGATGGCAATGTGGATAGGACAGTTCAAATCTCACTTAAAAAAACAAACCTTGGTAATAATATGTTATGTTCTTTTGTTTTCAGTCCGTGAGTAAGCAAGAAAATAAATTCCTCCTTGAAACATTGAAGTTAAGCCCTGATAAGAGACACAAAGAAGGCTTGAGTCTCGGGCAATAACTAATTTTATGAGGATGTATCAATAAACCATCCATTGGTGTAAGTCGGCTTTCAATTAGAGAGTAGGCATACACTAAAAAATATTGTCCAAGAAAAGAATCAATCAACAGTTTAATCACATTTAAAAACAGATGACCAAGCCAGGAGTGGGGGTGCACGCCTTTGTTCTCAGTACTCAAGAGGCTGCGGAAGGAGAATCACCTCGAGTTCAAGAGTATAGAGTGAGTTCTAGGGCAGCCAGGACTAGAGTGAGACCCTGCCTCAAAAAATAAAATAAAATGAATATAAAAACAGATGAGCATTCAATGCATCCCACACAATACAGGCAAACTAAACTTGTGTTGAAAGATTAACAGTGCTCAAGATATTAGCATCAGCCATATGGAGTGTCTCTAGTTCTCGTGTTGAAATATGATCCAGAACTTTATCCCAAACAAGAGCAGCTAACAGATGAAAGAAAATACATCTTCTGAGAACCTGTGTTTAAGCAATAAAGTACTTTTTTAAAAAATTCACTAAGACCATATGGAAAAACTTGAGATAAAGTGCACTACAAGCAAATAGCCAATTTCAACAGAAATAAAGATTGTTTAATTTTGTATATATTTTTCCTTTAGCATCCCCAAATTCCAAAACAGTATCAGTGAAGAATTTTGGTTCCTTTTTCAGTCAAAGAACTGATAAACATCACCACCACCCTCCAGTGGTCACTGAAACAGATCACTGCTCACATTTGGTACCTAAGACCTCACTCTGAAGGCTGGAATTATCATCCATCCTCAAACTCCACAGATAAGGAAGCAAATGGGTACAGCAAAATTACTTTGGTTAGTTCTTAGCTAATAACAATTTCTAGGAGGATTTAAGGCTGCTTTGTCAATGTACATATAGAATAATTAATAAGTGCAAATTAACAAAAGAACAAAATAAAACAAAGAGACAGAAAACAGAGATGAAATGAAACTATCTCACCGCATGCAGTTCTTGGAGTCCCTAAAGGTACAAGTTTGGTTCTTAGCAGAAAGAAAAGAAAGGAAGGAAGGAAGGAAGGAAGGAAGGAAGGAAGGAAGGAAGGAAGGAAGGAAGGAAGGAAGGAAGGAAGGAAGGAAGGAAGGAAGGAAGGAAGGAAGGAAGGAGGGAGAGAGAGAAAAGAAAAAAGAGAAGAGAGAAAAGAGAAAAACAAAGAGAGGGGGATCCTTAAAAAATAGGAATTTTGGAGGATCAAGTGGTACCATGCATGCCTTGCAAGCATGAGGACCTGAATTTCATCCCCAGAAATGCCATGATTGGGGATATGTACCTGAACTCTCAGCGCTGGGAAGGTGGAAACAGCAGGGCTTACAGACAGTCAATCTGACCTAATTGGTGAGCCCCAGGCCAATGGGACGCTGTCTCAAAGGAAGAAGATAGTGCTCCTGAGTATGACACCCAACATTGTCCTCTGGCCTACACATACACACCCATTCACAAAAAAGAAACAGTGATTTTAATTCTTCAAGTGGTTAAACCTCACAGTAAAAAAGAGAGATGAAACATGTGGCCAGCAGAATAACACAGGAGTTCAGAGACGCTCTTCAAGTCAGATGCAGGTCACAACAAACCCAAAGGGTTGGTGTTCTCACCCCATGGAGAGAGGGGAAAGGTGGGCTAAGAGGTGTTTGTGGCCTGTCCCCATCACCCAGTTAACAAGCCCAGGAAAGAACCTGAAACTGGAGCCTAACCCATCTCTAGAGGCGAGCTTGGGACAGGGAGACCCAAATTCACTACCTGTGAGTGAGATGAACTAACCATAATAATAATACTCTAAGCTTTGATTTCTAAACTGCAGTTCCTTCTTTGAGAACTATTCTATCCTATTCTCTAAGAAACCAATCAGATATATACACATGGATCAACGTTCACAGATATTCAGAACTAGGGTGCAGATATGCTACATGTTTTCCTGCAGAAGATGTCCATGCTGAGGATTTAAGAATATATGTGATGTTTTTTATTTCAAGCAGATGCCACAGATGCTGAGTAAATTCTCCACTTGGTCCACTCAGTGGCTGTCCAAACTTGGTCTTAAGAAAAGCCAGGAAGACCAGGAGTCTACCCACTGTGTACTCTGCCACCCTAACCAGAAGAGAAAAAGGGGGAAGAGTCTCACACAGCACCCCAGCTTACATCATCAGAACACAACCACCCCACCCAACATGCACAGCAAGCACCATCCAGAATGAGCCTTCAGGAAGGTCTCTCACACTCCATTCTGAAAGGAAGGTAATAGCATTGTCTGAGAAAAGGCTCAGACCCATGTTCCAATGGACGAAGAAGGAGGGCGTGTGCAACCAAAGTACACATGAAGTGGGAAAAAAACTCAACCTTTTTCCTCAAAATTCCTTCATAGAATACACTCAGAACACACATACTGGAGTGCACACACACACAGGTGCACACTCGCTTTTGGAAACTGTTAAAGCTGTACTTTCTTAGTGAAAAGGATGATACAGCAGGTCTTGACAGTGATTTTAGTGCAACAAAAAGAAATTCACTTTTCAAAACATGACCAATACCCAGGGCAATTTTCATTATTAATTATTTATTTTGTTGTTGTATTTTGCTTTGGTGTTATTTTGTGCTTTGTTTTGGTGTCTCCAGACAAGATCTCACAATGTGGCCCAGGATGGCCTTGAAGGCACAATCCTCCTGCCTCTTCCCAATAAGTGCTGAGATTACAGGCATGTGCCGGCATCTCCAATATTTTTTAAAGCAATAAAACCCTTATTTTAAGACAGATCTTCTGTTTTTAACAACGTGGAAATCCAGGCTACACAGATCAAAATCAAAGGAGGACCATTTACACATTTTTAATTTATTATCTAATGTATTATACCAGACAGTGCATAAAATGTTTTTATGCAATAACAGAACTGACAAAATTCCTGTCTCCCTGGAGCTACATTAGAGTGGGCTGAAATGTGAATTCAGCCATTCATGCCTTCAAACAGTGCTGAGCGACTTCAGGTCACTATGTGGATGTTTCTTAGCAGAGATTGGCCCATTGGATAAAATGACAGAGAAGCAAGATCCCTGTGGACCTCACATTCTGTGAGGGTGAAGTGGATAGAGAAGAAGGCATTGTGCCTGGGCCTGGGCCTCCCTGAAGAGGTGACAAAGAACCACCTCTGAGGCAGGAATCAGGAAACTTTTCATTTTGCCTACAGATTAATATTCCAAAGCTAAACTATTCTGAATTCATGGGACCACACAAAGCCATGAAAAAATGACAGGGCTGGAGAGATTGCCCAACAGTTTTTAAACAGTTTTTTGCCCATACTTGCAAAGCCTGATGGTCTGGGTTCAATTCCCCAGAATCCACATAAAGCCAGGTGCACAAAGTGGTCCATGCATCTGGAGTTCATTTGCAGTGGCTGGAGGCCCTGGCATTCCCATACTCATCCGATCTCTCTATATATCTGCCTCATTATCTCTACCTCTCTCTCGAATTAATAAATAAAAATATTTTTTCTTTTTAAAAATTTATTTGTTAATAATTAGACACCTAGTATGAACAAGTCTTGTGTTGGTATCCCCATTTCCCTCCTCCCTGGCCCCAACCCACTAAGGGCCCTCCTCAGTGGGATTGCTGATACAGGCCATGCAGTGGAGGTTATGAATTGCATGAGCTGTAGCCCATTTGTGTGTGTGTGTGTGTGTGTGTGTGTGTGTGTGTGTGTGTGTGTGCGTGTGTGTGTGTGTTGTTTTTAATTACAGAATATTGAATTCAGAGTTTATGATACTGGGTAAAAGCTCTACCTGTTCCCTGCAAAGAGTGACTGTGGCCATAAACTGAAAAT
>PVHP010002741.1:36456-85766 GCA_004024765.1 Zapus hudsonius | reverse complement strand
TTTTTTTTTTTTTTTTCAGGTTTATCTTTTCTAAAGCAAGCACTGACACTATCACCCCCTCCAGCGCTCAGCAGTGTGACCCAGGTGTCACTCAGTCCCGTGTCCTGCTGTTTCCCGGGCTTATCTCTTGACACGCTTACATTCACAGTGCTGTCCTCCTTCATATCCTCACCATCACTCATTTCCTTCATTTCCTAATGGCTGGCAAACAACTGCAGTTCTTTTGATCTGGGAGAGGCTCCACAGATATGCAGAATATGGAGGAAACATGTGTGTTGCCAACTCTCTGACCTTATGACTCCAGCATTCCAAGTTCTTAGCCTGGCTTCCTTGGACTGTTGCTTGCCTAGGGGTGTGAGGGAGTCTCAGGTCTCTCAAGGGAGCTGAAGGTCAGCACTATCCAGGAGAGGCAAGCAGTAACATGGTCTTGAGAAGTCCCTTACCCTCATAGGGCAAGGATTCTCTAAAGGAGATGCCTGCAGACCCACTCTGCACTCAGGCCACAAAGGACAAAGGCTACATAGAAACCCCTTCAAGACCCACTGCAATATGAAAAAAATAAAACACCTAAGCGAGCGATTGATGGAGAGGCTACTAAAAATAGAATCTAGGTAATCCAGAAATGTGTATCTCTGTTAACCTATACTAATCTCACTCTCCGATGGAGATTGTGTTTGTATATTGCAGAATGCAGCGAGAGAGCTGTGGCCCATCTAACCCTACCAACAGATCGCAGGCCGATAGCCGACATTCTGACAAGAGATGAACCACTCCAGTCATACCATGGAGGATCCATATGGAACCCCACAGAGAATGATGGGATGAACAAGGGACCCACAGCCACAGCCATTCAATCAACACAGGATAAGCCAGTGAGACAGACACCAACGATTTTTGACACAAAGACTCCTAAGTTCTCAACAATAAAGCAGCCTTAATACTCACCCACCATGACTCAGGGAACTGAGCGGAAGAGGGGTCAGAAAGATTGTGAGAGCTGTGGTGGGGGAGAATATCCAGAGGCATGATGCCCCTGAGTAACAACATACTAGGGCTGGGAGAACTGGGCTGACTCCTAGGCTATCCATGGTCCCCTGCCCCAAGGACTGATCCAGACTGCCCACGGAGGAGGATATCCAGCCAATTGGGGATGGGGAAGAGGGGCATTAGGGAACTGGAAATAACAACTCATTGTTTGCCCATTAAATAATGTAACTCATTATGGTCAATTAAAAAAATAAAATAAAACAATAGACTATTTGAAAAAGTATTTAAAGAGCTGGGCACACCTTTAATCCCAGCACTCAGGAGGCAGAGGTAGGACTGCAGTGAGTTTCAGGTCAGCCTGGGCAAGAGTGAGACCCTATCTCAAAAAACCTAAAAAGTATTTAAAGAACAAAAAACTCACAGAATGTAATGCCTTGATAACAGGAGAACACTTCATTCAACCAAGAACAGAGTGAAGTCAGAGAGAAAAACGGAGGACAGGGTAAGAGCTAGTGTATTTGTCTGTATGTGTGGTGGTGGGGAGGGGGGCAGGCGGGCAGGAGGCATGGGCCAGCACTGGGAAGAGAGATTCAAAGGGTCAGGAAACCAGAGACAAGCCAAGAAAGTCCCAGAGGTAGGATGTCAGTGCCTAGTGTGGGGTTACAGGGAGAGCTATGCCCACTCTATAGCAAAAGGTGATGTTGCCACTAGAGGCAGACACAGAGCAAGAGAGTAATAACCATTCGGGATATTATCAACCCGAAGCCCCAAGTGCTCTGATGACCAGTGAGTGCTCAAGGTGTGTTTCTCTCTTTCCTTCTCAGAAGCTGCAAAGCACAGGTGTTGATAAAGGAGCTGCAGGAGTCCAGGGGAGACTCAGCAAAGGCAACCTGAGAGCTCGGCTGAAGGCATACTGGAGGCAGAGTATGGGTGGGCCAGGCAGCTGCAGGTGCTGCAAGGGGTGGCACTCAGCGCTTGCAGGCCCCTGGCAGCAAACAATGAAGATGTCACCCCATAGAGTCCCCACTTCCTAGAGACACTACAGTCCACTGGTGGCTGGTGCACGAGTTCCAGCAACTTCTACTTTCAGCCTGTTAGAAAGCCAACATCTGGAATGGGAGGTGACATGAGCCCCCAGGGTCCCCAGGCACAAGGGTCTCAGCAGACCAGATTGAGCCTCCTGTGGCACACAGGGTCTGTCCTCACCTGGGAGGCTGGAGCTGAGGTCACCGAGGTCGGCAAATGGGTCCAAGCTATGAGACTTTGGCTGGCTGGGCTGGGGAGGAGGAGGGGCTGGCTGACCTCCAGTACTGAAGAGGGCACCTGGACAAAGGAGCAGAGGCCATTAGACTGGCATCTCACAAAGGGAAGCAAACCCCTGTGAAGCCCTGTTCCTCCCTCATCCCAGTACCACAGGCTCCACTCAAGGTTCTGCCCAGCCTTGGGAGCGCACACGAGGAGGAGGAGCACCTCCAGGGCACATAGTGCTCCCTACGGGAACTGCTACCAAGAATCAAAACATGTCTGCCTTGTTCTGGCTTTGTAGTGCCACATGCTCAATCTAAAATGTGAATGGTCTTCATGATATGATGTAAAAAGTGTCAAAATTGAGAATATTCTAAGTATAAAATTATGAAATAATTATAGCACATCTACTTGAAACATATAGTCATTAAAAATGAAAATGAAGGGTTGTGAAGATGGCTTAGCAGCTAAAGGCACTTGCTTGCAAAGCCTGACAGCCTGGGTTTAATTCCTCAGTACCTACATCAACCCAGACACATAAAGTGACACATGCATCTGGAGCTCATTTGCAGTGACAAGAGGCATACCCGTGCTCTCTCTAATCTCAGATAAAATATTAAAAATTAAAATGACAACTATTCATATGTAAAGAGCTCTCATAAATCATTAGGAAAAGGAATTCATGATGGGAAAAGGAATAAAGAGCATGAAATAATCCCGAAAGCAAAAACATACAAAATGACAGCTTCATTTTTGCATAATGAAGAAATGCAAATTAAAATGATCTATTAAATTGGTAAAAATGTTTTTAAGGTTATTATCCAACTTTGGTGAGAACCAACGATAGGAAGTGCTAGACAAATCAATTGATAAGTGTGTACCTAGAGGGGGCATGGGCCCAGACACCTTGTAAATGGGACTGTGCTGGAGGAGGAGATGCCAGCTAGCAAGATGGAACTGGGTGAGCACACAAAGGTGAATGGAGGCTCACAAGTGTGAGCTACTGCACGTAACCCATGTTCCTGACAAGACGAGTCACAGGCTGTAGCGTACATGGAGACAGACTCAAGCCGTTCAAACAGGGCACCTGATGGCACACAGGTGTAGAACTATGTTCCAACACACTTGCTACAGGGAGAGAGGATTGGCATGCAGGGCACCTGTGCCCCCATCAACCAAGCAATGACCTTGAGGTTGACCAGGTGTGTAGGCACCTGTAGCATGCCCTCTCCCCTTCCTCTTCTCAGAGGGACCCAGGAGACTCCATGGCCACAGCAGGTGCCATTGCAAGAGCCCAGTCCACGGCGGGGCCAGTGTCAGTACCTTCCGCTGCAGGTGTGGGGGTCATCCCAGGTGCAGCAGCATCGGCCCAGGCATCCCATCCTCCCAGCAGATCCGGGTGGCTGGAGGAGGCCATCATCTTGCTGGGCTCTGCTGGGAGATCCCCTGGAAAGAGCCAGAAAAGAGCAAGACTTGGTGTGTTTGCCTTTCTCACTCCACATGCTATTCACCTGCTTCTGTGAGCAGGATGCAAGCCCGAGGGAGCAGTGTGTGCCTCAGCCGGGGCTGCGTGGAGCTTAGAAACCCGGTGACGGACACTCTGAATGCTCAGGAGTAGCTCAGCCCTCACGGCCTGGCCTTCTTCCTGATGGCCCTAAGGATGCAGCCCATGGCTACTGAGCTGATCAACAAACTGAGGGGGTCAGTAGGTAGCTTCACAGGGCAGTGTTGAGAACAAGAACCTGTACACTTCCTTCTGAAAGGGCACACAGACCTTGCTGCCACGCTACCCACTGAGAGCTTCCCTGTTTCTACTCAACCCACCATAGTGCATAGTGTCAGGGGACCCACAGCCATGCTCAGGAACCGCCAGGAATTTGCAGCCGGTTCAAACACCCCAGTGTGGTATGACCACATGCTACACTCACTGTCCACCCACAAGCCACCGATGGAGGCTGGTTGTCCCCAGAGCACACTCTGGGCCACATACTCCCATTTTGGGAGAAAGAACCATGCTCCCTCTGGAAGGTGTGGCTGGACGGGTAGGATAGTCTCCTCTCAGCCAGCCTCTATATCCATGGAGCACACTTCCCCCGTCATGTCTCAGTTCTCCTGTTGTCTATTTTCAGTTAACCTTCCAGACACTTCGAATCCCACAAAATCTCCCGGCCAAGGCAGGTGTCCCCTTCACAACCATAGTCCTGGGACCTCAGAAATCCCCAAAGGCTCTGTGAATAGCCATGGGCACTATGGGGCCCAGAACCTATTCTAGGTGGAGGCGACAGCTTGGAGAGATGAGAAAAAGGCACATGTTCTGACCAAGACTCCTGTTAGGCCTAAAGCAGTCCAGGACCACGGAAAAGGGCCAAGGGGCAGGAGCCATGCCTGATACCCCAGAGCTAAGGCAACCACATTTCCCCCGTCCACCGCTCCATCTTTCAGCTGTGTCCCAGGGCCGAGCAGAAGCCCGTGGCTTCTATGTCCAGGGCCACAGAGGCCATACTCACCCAGGTGCAGAAAGGCAGTACTGCAGGACGGGGGCGGGGCACTGTGCGTGGAGGGGAAGGCCTGTGAGGCTGTTGCAGAGTCAGGGTTGAGAAACTCGCCAAAGAGATCTGGCTTGGAGCAGGGCTGGGTGTCGGAGTTGGAGGACAACAGCAGTGGGTCAAATGGGTCAGCTAGGAGACACAGGAACATGCGTTACACCACAGCCCACGCCTCGGGAGCCCCACTCCACTGTCCTGTTTAGAGGCCTCCACTCTCCACAGCAAGGTGGACTCGGACCACCTGCCTCCCCCCAGGACACACGGCCATCCCAATGCCCTGCAACTTGGTAGTCCTACAGACAGAGCACCTCCCACCCCGAAGGCTGAGCTGGTGACCTTGGCCTGTGGACTTAGGTGCCAGTAGGAGCTGTTGCGGTCACAGGGAGCTTCTCCCTCCGTTGCCTAGGCAACAACGATGCCCCTTGTTCTACACTTGGCTCATTTATTGTGTAGCCAATCTGTGGAGCTGAAGTGCATACCAGCAGCAGGAACTCCTCCTTGTGGGGTGCTCTGGACACCCAGAGGAGGAACTGGGCTTGCCAGGAGAAGGGGGGTCTCGCCACCAAGCAGGTCACCAGGAGGTACCAAATGAGCAGTGTCAGGTGGTCCAAGAAGGCAGCTCAGCAGGTCAGTGTTGCTGGAGGGTAGCCCACCAGCCTGAGAAGGCGCGGCAGGCCCTGAGTCCGCCTCAGAGTGCAGCCCCAGCAGGTCTACACCCTCATCCTGCTCTGCAGGCTCCGGTGGGGCAACTGGTGGGACCACATCAAATAGCAAGTCCTGCTGTGCAGTGCCAGCTGCCAGGCTCGGTGCATCCTCGCCAGCCCCCGGCTCTCTGTCCTCACTGGGGAATGAAGGCGCCTCTTCCTCTGATGCTTCGCTTCCGTCTCTGTCAGCAATCAGAACAGACCGCCTCTCCTTAGGAGAGCCATTGTCCATGCTGGTTTCTGACTCTTTCTCCTCTGTGAAAAGAAAACAAAATCTTAGGTTGGTAGATCTGCAAGCTGGGGTGGCTTGAGGCAGGGACGTGAGCAGGTGTCTCAACAGGGCCCAGGCTGCAGCCAACGGTCAGCATCAGGGTCCTCATGCCCACCCTGGTGGCCAATCTGGGGCCTCAGGGAACATGTCCCACAGCTCAAGCTGCACAAAACCACCCTGGCACCTCTCATGTCGTAGACCCAGTGCTCCACTGGCCTTCCAGATAATGATGAAGACCTCCCTGAGCCCAGCCTTCAGCAAGGTCCAGCTCCTGCCCTCTCCATGTTTGTGGGGAGTGCTCAGGGAATTACAGCCTAGCAAGACACACCACAGCACCCCTCTGGAGAATACCATGGCTGAGTGGCAGCGGTTTCTCTTGGGATGTAAGCTAGGGAGGATGTGTGGTAGGTGAAAGGTCAGGGTGAAGACTCCCAGGAGGGGCTTGGGTACATGGTAGGGACTGGGGGCTATGAGAGAAGTGGGAGCTCCCAGGTGAAGATGAGACGACTCCTGCGACTTAGTCATCCCTCTTATTCCTCAAGTTCTCCTGGACCTATTAATAACATCTATAGACCACCTTAGTTAGCAAATGGCTTCAATGATGGGCACCTCAGGCTTTGTGAGCACATACACACATGAGAGTCATAGTCTGTGAGCCATTAAGACCAAGGCAACGGGGATAAGGGTGTGGCTTAGTGGTGGAGTACTTGCCTAATATGTATGAGGTTCTGGGTTTGATCACTACTGCTACAACTTCCTCCACCCCAAAACAGGTCACTGCATGTGTGGGTTTGCATCCCCTTGAAGCAATCCCAACTCTGCCTGTCTTAACCCCACGAAGTCTGCCCTGGACATCTGTACTCAGCTTATGGCCCTCACAGGATGCTATGCTTGTGTGGTGGACCATCTTGATGCCTGTGAGTGGCTGGTGGTGACCAGTGAGCTTGAGACCACACGACAGACTGGACCCCGTGGAAGGGTGGGCAGTTGACCACGCCCTACGCCTACCCTGCCAGTCCAGCGTGTGAAGAAAGTGGTTGGTATCCGCGTTGCTGCTCTGCGGCGAGTCCGACTCTGTGATCTCAGCCTCTGGAGAGCCCGCCTCAGCGTCATACTGAGCGGTGGAGCCCGGCTGCCGGGGGAGCTCCGGCTTCCCTGCCAGGAGAGTGCTGGCATCAGGCTGCCTGTGCCAGCCCACAACCTTGGGCAAGGCACAGCTATAGCAGCAGGCCAGGCCAGGCCACAGGGACACCTGGACCAGCCACCTGAGAACAGCAAGGTCCAGCTGCAAGCAGATGTCCACTGTCCTTGCACTCATGTGCTGCAGTGATTCATGCACACACACATACACACACAGAGAGCAGCACAGCACGTATGCGCACATGCACACCACACACAGGCGTGGACACGTGCATATCCCTTTCAGAAACACTTAACTATCTCAAGTAAGAAAATGTGAGCTCAGGGAAGAGCACACTGGGCAGCAGGCAAGTCAAGCCCTACCTGCTGAGGTATTCTACTTTGATCGCAACTGCTCTGAAAGAAGCAGAAAGCTGGGAGGGGCGTGGCCACCGCCAGGAACCACAGGTCCTGCAAAGCACCCCATCCTCAAGGCCTTATTTTAAATGGTCCCAACTCAGCAAGTAGTACAAACGTAACTTCAAGGTATGTCACAGTCTCAGACTCATGTTGATCCCAAAAATAGAGCAAAGGTTCGTGCATTCACAGAATGGTATCACCTTTCTCTACAGCACTGAGTTTCCTGCTGGACAGAGGCCAGGCAGCCCAGGTGAGGGGTGTGGCTTATATACCCACTCAGGATCATGGTGTTGGGCGCCTTCTTTTCCTAGTGCCATATATAGCTACATCTATCCAACATTGAAAGCTGGGGGAGTTGTTTGTTTTGTTTTTACCATTTCCTGTAGCCCCCAGCTGAGCACAGAACTCTGTCTCTGGAACTGGGTCCCTGTAAGTACTCTGGGAACCAGGAATCATCTTACCAAACTTAGACAGGATGTCCTGCTGCTCCTCTCGGCTGGAAAACAGGATCTTGGGGTTCAGCCCCCTCAGGCTGGCATTCTCCCAGGGTGGGGCCTCCCGGCTGGGCTTGTCCCTGGACTCCACCTCCACCTCCAGGTTCACCTGGAACAGATCTGGGTACTTCTCCTGAATGTCGCACGCATCTAGGTCATACCTGCAGGTGCCGAGAGGACATTGGCTAAGGATAGGCACGCTCTTTGACAAGCCCTTCAGAGTCCACAGAAACCACGAGAGGCTATCTGCTGGTGAGGAAGCAAGCATACAGCTAGCTCTCTCTACCCACCAGCAGGGCTGGTGTGCCCCAGGATCATTGTACAGTTGTCATAACATCAGGGCAGGCTTCCCGTGGCTTTGAAGGCTAGGTAGCACTAGCTAGGTCCCTGGGTTCCCCAAGTCCACAGGAGGCTAGGTTCTCAGAGTAACTAGGGCAGGCAGGCAGGATGGCTGCCACACAGCACAGTGACCTTTATGTCAGGCACACTCCACAAGGCAGCCCCGCCCCTCCACCATCCTCACCCCCAACTGGGCATGGACTGTGCACACTCAGTTGGTATAGATCAGGTACTCTGAAATCTTAAATACATTTTTTTCTGGAAAAATCTTTCCATCTTGGCAAAAATTTCCAACCATCATCAGATACATATAAAACCAAGATCTTTGGATTCAGCTGCCAGTCTTGATACAAGACTTGCTGTAGGCCCAGGGAGGCTACCCTGTCTGCCTGTGCCTGCCTGGCTGTGGTAAGCAGGAGTGGAGGGTATCACAGTGTCTTCAGACATTACAGGGGTGGATGCCTGGTCGAATGGGGCAGAAGGGAACACAGGTCAAGCCAAGTAGCAGGTAGCAGCTTTGTTCATTTTCCTGAGCTCTCCTCATAGCTCGAAGGAATCTTGGCATATCCTGGCTGCATATCCTCATTCCCCCATCTAATGTTTCTGTGTATCACCCTAAGTTCTGTATGTACCAGCAGCACTACCCCGATATACTGCTCCCACCAAAACTTAGGACAGGCACACAGAAGTGGGGGCCCATTTCAGGAGACCCCAGGTAGCAAGGGTGGCCACCTACTTCTGGCCCTGAGGGCTTCTCTGCATCTGTGTATGGCTGCTGTTATCAACACCACTGTGCAAGAATGCTGGGGAGGGCAGGAAGGGTGGTGGTTTGGGTGGCAGAGCAAGGGCTGACACCGCTTCTTACTACAGGTGAGATGATGGTGCTTAAGAGCCTCAGCTCATCCTTCCTGCCTGGGATGCAACTCTGTGTGAGGGAGAACACAGGCCATAGTGAGGTGACTGTGCAGCTTGTTGATCACTCAGTGACTGCACCTGGTCAGGCAGGAACATCCAATGGGGAGCTGGTGGTCGAAGGAAGGAAAGGCCGAGACTTGCCATGGTGAGCAGAAGGAGGACACACACAGAGGACCATCTGGGACAGGTGGGTACCAGCTCTGGGCACATCTCATCTCTAACCTCCTCATCCAGCTGACCTTGAGACAGCCCAGCTCACCCACCCAGCCAGCGGGGCAGTGAGGGCACAATGAGGGTCTATGAGCCAGAGGGCAGGAGCCGGGCTTCAGGACACAGTTCAGAGACCCCAGCCTACAACAGGGCGGTGAAGGGGCTTTGCACATGTGGGGCTGGTAAGCAAAAAATGTCATTTTTATGTCACAATCGCAACACAGCACTGAAAGCTCTCTGGAACCCTCACTCAACCACAGGCCACCTCAGGCCTACTGTGTCTCCAGACTGGCCCACTCAGGCTCTTCTGATGTGTGTGGCCACTGATGCTCCCAAATTCTACAAGTGAGCTTCTGCTGCCTCTGCCCAGCAGGCCTCCTGCACCTGGCCTTGCTGCAGGCTTCTATAATTAGTACACGTGGATGAAACCCTGGGCACTTCAAACGAGAGAAGTATCTCCTCACAGTTTGCTCAAGTGTACAAAACTTGGGTCAATGCCTAGAAAAGATCCCCCACATCCTAACTGATAATGCTCATTTGCACTGCTGGCCAACGGGAGAAAGAGGTGACATCAGTGGAGGTCTCTTGCTGCCTGTTGTGAAGATGTTGGGTTTCAGTCTGTTGCCCCACAGGCTCTTGAGCACGCAGTGCTGCCGTCTGCCAAAGCACCTTGCCTTGGTCTTTACGATGGATGCCGTTTGTGTGGTAGTCATTTTACCACTGAAGTTCTGCTTCTTGAGTCTCCACATATGTGTTTTTAAAAGCGTGGCTCTTGAAAATCGCACACATAGGAGCTTTTATAGTTAGGTCGTTTGTTTCATCAGCCCAAGGGTGGCACGTCTCACTTGGAGCACGGTGCCTGTCTGAAGTTGGTGCCAGGGCTGGTACGCACTGGACGTGAACTTGCTGATGTGCTGCTTCTTTGTTGCTCATCTCTTCTGGGTCTATTTCTTCTCCACCCTTACCTGGACTAATAAACAGTGTTCACTTATCTCTCTCTCTCTCTGAGGTAGGGTCTCACTCTAGCCCAGGCTGACCTGGAATTCACTATGCAGTCTCAGGTTGAACTCACTGAGATCCTCCTACCTCTGCCTCCTGAGTGCTGGGACTAAAGGCGTGCAACCACGCCCGGCTTCCATTTCTTTTCTCCATCAGCTCTTTATTGCTCTCTATGGATCACAACATACACCTTTGATCTGATGGCTCAGAGGCTGACAAGGGATCATTCCAGAGCAGACCTTAAAAACCTATCACAACACTTCACTCTCAAGGCTTTAGATAGTCATTACACGTGGTTTTATCCACGTGCTTCTCAGTCTTCCTCACATTTTCCCATGGTTTCAGACTTGCTTCAAGATTTTTCTGTCGCTGGAGAGATGCCTCAGAGGTTAAGGCACTTGCCTCCAGTGCCCAAGGACCCAGGTTCAATTCTCCAGTGCCCACATAAGCCAGATGCACAAGCTTTTTCTGTCTGCCCTTTGGTCCGTCCCAAAATAAAGCCATTTGACCACAAACTGTCCTGTTTTCCTAAAGACATCACTTAAGGGTAGTTTCCCTGGCTATAGGATTCTGTATATGCCACCATCTACAAGATGTCAGTCACCACGATGACCACTGCTGGCTGTCAATCTTGTCACTAAGGAAGTCAGGAAGACCCCCCATCCCCAGCTTTGGCTTCCAGTAACTTAACTACGTCTTTGGTGTGGCGTGTGCAGTCCTAGAATCTTCCAGGCCCCATCTGCCCGCTGTCTCACTGAGCCTGCTCTGCTCCATTTCAGCTATGGTCCTTTTCAGTTCTAGAATTCACACCTGTCTCATCTCTCTATGTTCCGGGTCAGCTGAAACCCCTCACCTTGCCCACTGTTATCTTGAATATGCTGTCCGGGTCCATTTTCTGCTGCTAACATGCCATTCTAACAGAATGCCATGACTGATTTACAGACAGTAAAGGCTTAAATTGCTCACGGTTCTGAAGGCTGGTGAGGGCGTCTGGCTGGCGGCAGCTCTGCAGAGTCCCTAGATGGCTAGACAGAATTGTCCTAACCCAGGCCTCACCTACTCCTCATAAAGCTACAATCCCAATGGATGGGGATCCACCCTCACAGTGTCACTGAACCTTAATCACCTCTACAGACCAGTCTCTTGAAATTCCAGCTCTCTTAATACTTCCCGATAGGGATTAAATTCCAGCATGAGTTTTGGTGAAAACATTCAAATTACAGCGATGCTAATCACAGCTACTGAAAGTTCCTGTTTACTGGGGCTGGGAGCACTTATTGTGCAAGCCTGAAGACCTGAGTTCAACCCCCAGGTGTGCTCATCCTTCCTGTAACCCCAATGCTGAAGGAGATAGGACCGCTGGGGCTCACCAGTCAGCCAGGATAACTGAAAAAGGGCAAATTCAGGTTTAGCAAACTGTCTTAGGGAAATAAGGCAGAAAAGCAATCCAGGAGAACACCTAATGTCCTCTGGCCTCCACACAGGTGTACACATGCCGCGCACACACACCACATGCACACACACACCACGTGCACACACCACACATATTCTACACACACTCACCATAAATTAAGTTCTTATTTATTAACTTCAGACCCTGCACTTAAATATTTTTCTTAGTCTTCAGCCATCTGACCTTTAAGGATGTCTCCCACTGTGGCTGAAAACTATAGAAGCTGCCTGTCTGCAGTAAGAGTGGACATCTGTAATCCAGCGCTTGCGAGGCTGAGGCAGAATACAATGAGTTTGAGGCTCACCTTGGCTAGTGAGTTGCAGGCCAGCCTGGGCTACAGACTGAGAGACCCTCCTTCAACCAACAAAAGATAAAAGAGAGTGGGGTTCCAGTATGAAAGAGACATGCCACACCACCTCAGTGCATGTGACAGGCCTTATCTAGAGCTTCCCCTTTCCACAGGAATCAAGAGCTCAGCATGGGAGCCATCTAAGCCCTGAACAGCTTCTCTGCTCATTCCTTTCTGTCCTTGGCTGGAAGTGGATGGGACGGAGAGACCACCAGTCAGATCCGTATACACCTGTGTCCGAGAGTGCACCCCGCTACTTACACCACACTGGGCACCCTGCTACTTATATACCAGCAGCCTTGAGCTTCCCTTTCTGAACAGTGAGTGATGCCTATTGCCCACCACAGCTGGGGCATGTTGCTGGCATCGCAAACCCACAGCACAGTGGCCTAGAATGCTATTAGCCTAGAGGATTATTCCTTGGCTATGCTTGCTTATACATTTTTCTTAAAAGCAGACTGAGGGCCGAAGAGATGGCTTAGCAGTTAAGGTATTTGCCTGCAATGCAAAAGGACCCGAGTTCGATTCCCCAATGTAAAGGCCAGATGCACAAGAGGGCGGCGCATGTGTCTGGAGTTTGTTAACAATGTGCTGGAGGCCCTGGTGCGCCCATTCTCTCTCTCTCAAATAAATAATAAGATATTTTTCTTAAAAAAAAAAGCACACTGAGATGATATAAAATATAGTTTTTAAAAAAACAACAAACAAACAAACAAAAAAAAAACAGACTAGCTGGGTGTGGTGGCACATGCCTTGAATTCCAGCACTTGGGAGGCGGAGGTAGGAGGATCACTGTGAGTTTGAGGCCAGCCTGACACTACATAGTGAATTCCAGGTCAGCCTCAGCTAGAGTGAAACTTTAAAGACAAAACTCAAAAAACAAACAAACAAAAAAAAAAGACTAAGCTTCTAGAAGGAGGGGGCAGCACATGCCCTCCAGCCTCAGTGCTCAGGAGACACTATGCACATAGCAGGGAGTCAAGATGCATAGTCAACTCAGCCTGCTCACTGGTTATGCCACATCTAGATTTAACTGGCTAAATTCTAAAAAAAAATATGCATGGGATCAGCCCAAAGGCACCATGGCACAAAGTAGAAGCCACTGTGTGGGCCCACGGAGGAGTGTCAGAGGCAGGCCCAGCCTAGGGCAGGAGTTCCAGCCTTGCCTGCCAGCCTCCTTTGAGCTGACCCATGCATTCAGCCACTGGCTCCAGGTACCCTTCCCTCTCCAACAGCAGTACAGTGATGCCAACATACTTTGCAAATTTCACGGTGGTGGCATTCCGAGGCACAAACCCGGTGTGGAACTGGATCTGAAACATCTTCATGGACGCCATCTGCAAGAAGGCCAACAACAGGAGACCCGCTGAGGGTGCACCCCGACCTTGAATCAGCATTAATCCCCAAGACCAAAGCTGTTAGATGGAGCCTAACTATCTGCTTTCCTTGTACACCAGTCAAGGCACAGGGGACAGACAAGACAAGGAGTCATGGCCAGCACCTCCCACCAAATGCTGGGAAAGGGTGGAGAAAATACTCTACAGGGACCAGAGTAGCTCTGGGACTGTGGTGGGAGGGACCCCAAGGCCAAGCACAGCAGCCCTTCCTGGACACTGCAGCCCGTGCTCATAGTGAGATTCTGGACCTTTCAAGTTAAAATCTCCTCTGCCGAGCACTGGGGATTGGACCCGATACTTATGCTCTGCAAGCATCCAGAGTCCCAAGCTCACAGTGAGCTGCTACAGCAGCACTCACCTTGGCCTGCAGCCTCCCTCCCAGGGTGGACCTGGCGTGGTAAATGATGACGAGCACATCCCCTTGAACTGTGACGCCCAGGGGGATGACCGCCTTGCCATCCTCAATTTTAAATTCCCTGGAACACAGTGAGAAGTTGGTTCATAGAAGTTATAAAGAAAACACATTGAGCCACCTGCCTCCGGCACATGTCAATCCAAGCACAAGGCAGCTTCCTCTTCAGAGGTCACCAAAGGCCTTGGAATGTCAAGTCAGGGGATCCTCCACATCTGTACTCACTTCATCCTGTCATACTCCTGGGACGTGGTGGTCACTCGCTCGTCCCCTACGTAGACCTCACAGAAGGGTCGACAGCCGTTCCTCTGCTTGCTGAACAGTGGCACGGGGGTCATGATGACAGACTTCACCCTCATTGGCTTGCTATGGGGAGTGATGGGATCCTCTGCCACCATGTCACAGACATACTCGATGTACCTGGGGGCAAACATGCACCTGTTACCACATATCTGACACATTCCTGGAGATTTCAAATGCATTCAGTCTATAAACCTCCTCACACATTTGGGCCTTTATTTTCATTCAGCTCAAAACATTTTTAAACTTCCCTTGAGACTTCTGTTTTCACTCACAAGTTATTTAGATCTTTAATTCTGAAATATGTAAGGATTCCACCCCCTCCAGCTTTCTCTTACTGTCTTTTAGTTTTATTCCCAGAGGGCCTGAGAACACATTTTGTATGTGTGATTTCAATTTTGCAAATTTGTTGAGGTTTGTTTAATGGCTTAAAATATGTCCTTGCTTGTTCAAGCAAGAACAATAGAAAAATTATGTGTTTTTCTGCTATGGGCAGTCGGTCAGAGCTAGCTGGTTGCTTTCTGTCTACTTGTCCTATTGATTACTGAGAGAAAAATGTTGGCATCTACCTTATTATAAATTTTGAATCTCTCTCTCTCTCTCTCTGGCAATAGGGTTGTTATATAGCCCAGGCTGGCCTTGAACTCATGATCCTCCTACCTCTGTCTCCCCATTCTGAAATTATGGGTGTGAACCACCATGCCTGGCTTATATTTACTGTCTTCTGTTGACAGAGCTTGTCTTTCTTCTGGGGAGTGTTTTCATGGGACATCTTTGTGCCTATGTCCCACCAAGGTGCCCCTCTGGGGGAGGGGGTGCAGGAGAAGCAACGACTTGCTTGATCCACACGGGTGAAAGACATCACTCTCCTGCAGGCTCTCCTTGCTGGTCCAGGAGTCAGGACACTATGACAGCCACAAGGACTTAAATCCGTGTCCGGCTCACAGTCAGCACTACAGTACATGCAAGTGGAGGCCACCCATGCTTGAACCTGGAAGCAGAGCCAAACTGGAGGAGAAACAGGCTTTCCTGGTGGTCAGACCCTTTATTTGAGCACACAGCTGGCCCCAAACCACAGCCTGTGACCCAAGTAGGACCTGCCACTGGCACATGGATGTGGTTTCAAGACACCAGCCTGCAATGGGTAATGATGTAATCTGCTCCATGGGCTGTTTTACAGCCATCTCTTGAGGTCTACGTTCCTTTTTTTTTTTTTTTTTTTTTTTTTTGGTTTGTCGAGGTAGGGTCTCACTCTGGACCAGTCTGACCTGGATTTCACTCCATAGTCTCAGGGTGGCCTTGAACTCACAGTGATCCTCCTACCTCTGCCTCCCGAGTGCACACCACCACACATAACAAGTCCCTGCCTTATGACTGGTGCTCCTGGATGACATTCAGATTTGATCTCAATGCCAACTTGGGTGGAATAGTGCCTGCTGCCTTCCACTCATTCCATCTGCTCTGTTTCATTTTCTTCTTCTTTACCCACTCATCAGTTAAAATAACCATTTTTATGCTTTCACTGTCTCTCTTGTTGACTTCTTAGTCACAGCATTTAAAACCATTTTCACTGATGGTGCGGGATTTCTAACAAGTCTAATTTGCACTTTTCTTTCCTGGAAGCATGTGGCGTCCATCCCTCTGACTCAGGTACTCTGTGTTCGAAACAGAGTGATTTGCAAGGTGTTTGCTTTCAGTCCTGCCTGGGTCCTCAAGGCTTCTTGGGCCCATGGCTGCATCTGCTGTGACTCCTGGAGATGTCTAGACTGGAATCTTCAGTGGTTTCACTCAGTGCTTTCTCTTCGAGATCTACTCCATGTGTGTTTAACCATTTGAAATAGTCTAGGAGTTTCTGGATCTCTGGGCTGTGTGTGTGTGTGAAAAGCTGAGGGGAACCTCGTTATTCCTCAGGCAACATCTACTTTTTTTTTGAGACAGAGCCTCTCACTGGCCCGGAACTTTCCTATTAAGGCTAGACTGGCTGGAATCTACCAACACCACCTCCCTAGCCCCGCAGCATTGGGATTACAAGCACACACTACCACACCTCGCTCTCTTTATGAGGATACAGGGACCTAGGCCCTCATGCTTGGAAGGCAAGTACTCAACTGACTGAACTATCTCCCCAGGACAGATGGACAGATCTCTGGCATTTGGTGGTTTTCAGTTGAGCAACCCCCACTGACTCACCCCTCAACTGCCTGAGTCCATAGAGAAGCTGACGCTTCCAGAGTTGCTCCTGACCCTGTGTCACTCTATTGACAAGATACCCCGTTTGATCTCGTGCACCTTCCTAAGGTCTTTGGCAGACTTGTCAGTTATTCTAAATTTCCCAACGTGCTGCTTGGTCCTGTTCATTCCCTAGAAGGAAGAGGGCCACCAGGGCACGTGCTTCCCACCTCCTCTCAGTTTCTGGTCTATCTTGTGGAGAAGGGAGATCAGACATTAAGAGGGTATGGACTTTCCATGCTGCCGCCTCCCAGGCTTTATCCATGCCCACCATGGCTCCTGGGCCTTCCTTGGGGTAGCCCATCACATCTGCAGGAAGTGCTAGTATCTGCCAATGCTCCTTAGATCTGGGACCAGCTGATGGCTCAAGGGTTTGAAAAAGGCACAGATGTGAAGCTGTCCCAGATGCTGCCAGGACAGGAGTGGTGCTTGTTTATCACTATGCTTCGAGGAGTCTAGAGGCCCTCGTGGAGATCTGGAGGCACTCCCTGTCTTGACATCTCTTACCTGACACGCCCTGACACATGAGTACAGGAGCATGAATGACTGATAGCTTAATATGTTGACATATCCTTCCTGCCACCTCTTGCTGAGGCCACAGTGAGGTACAGCTGGATGGACACTCTTCTAGTGTTGTCAGAGGGACACATTGCTCCCATGGTGCTCTATACCTTTGGGCGCTGAGCAAGGAAGGTGAGCCTTGTTTCTGGGGACTCCTGACCTTGGGGAGATCACCTTCCATTCCCACTGCCAACAAGCCCCTTGCTGGTCTTGGCCCCTGCCTCTACTATCAATGTTAACTTCTGGTCTTGTGCTCCAATGACCCTAGGGGTATCTGCTGTCTGTTATCAAAGTAAGACTAAGTCCATTGAGGGCACTTACATTGGGCAGTGTCTCCCAGACCTGGGCATTTAGGTAGTGCTCTCGCTAGAGGGGAACAGGCAGAAGTGAACATGAGGTGACAGAGGCAGCACATGCAGTGGTCGCAGAGACGATGGACAGAGGGGCAGATCTGGGTGCATGCTCATCCAGGGACAGGACAGTCCATGCTTATAATCTCAGTATTTGGGAGGCTAAGACCAGGGCATTGTTGTGAGTTTGAAGCCAGCCTGGGCTACAGAGTGAGTTCCAGCCTATGTTACAAAGTGGAATCCTGTGTCAGGAAGAAAGGAAGGAAAAGGAGGAAGGAAGGAAGAAAAAACAGAAATGAAGAAATTTTAAAAAGAAAAGAAACTGCTTCTTTTAAACAGCAACAGGAATGGTGTAAGACATAAGTATCTGAGTCTTACATTTCTGTGGCCTTCAGCAAAGAAGGTAATTGTTCATGTCTGCACAGCATCTAGGGGTTCACAGGGTATTTCCATGTCACCTCCAAAGCCTATAAAGGGCCTCGCTTCCTCAGAACTGGGTCTCAGAGAGCATGTGCCACACCAAGCTCACAAGTTTGCTGGAAAGCCTGCTGCCCAGGAGCCGAACAGGGTATTGCTGCCATCAAAGGTCAGGACCACCCCCAGCCTGGGAATCCCAGCTGACTGTCAACTGACCTGAGCCAGAACCCAGTGGCACTGACCTAACCTATGTGGAAACCGAAGGCCTGGCTCTAGCAATGCTTCATTCAACCCAGGGATGGCAGCGTGGCCTCAAGCTGTACCTTTTGTGGGACGGCCAAATGCCTGGTGGGCAGCGCTTCATGCTGAACATGTACACGGCAGCCTCAGCAGTGCTGAAGAGGCGGCAGAAACACAGGAAGGCACAGACAGCCACAGCGGATGCAGCTCTCCCATCCTAGGAGAGACAGACAGGTTTCCTTTATCCATATCCCATACACATGAGGATGAGGTCCTTGTAGTAATGGGCTGCACAGCCAAGGGACTCCTGGCTGAATCCGATTTGGAGATAGCACTTGGGAATTTTCTTAAATAGGCTTCGGTGCCACAAGGATTCAGAGCCCACAAGGGAGTCATTAGCAAAGTGCACAGGCAGGCCAGCTTCTTCACTGCCAGTGCCCTCACCCAACTTTAGGTCCAATGGCTGACCTTGCCACAAGCTCTTCCTAACACCTCTTCACCATCATCTTTTCTTCTAGGGCCTCACGCATGCTAGGCAAGTGCTCTGCCACTGAGCTATATCCTCAGCTCCTTTGACTTTTTATTTTGAGATAGGGTCTTCTAAGTTATCCAGCTGGCCTTGAACTTGTGGTCCTTCTGCCTAAACCTCCCAAGTAGCTGGGATTACAGGCCTGCACCTGGCTTATCATCTTGCTATAGTATTTCCCAACACCTGCAGTCCAGCAGGGCTGAGTCCTGGGTATACTTCCATCATGTACCACACCCCATATAAGGCATCCAAATCTGCTCCCTCCCCACTCTGTGGATGAGAAAACCTAAGGAAAACCTCACTGGTCTCGGCTGAAGAGGTGCCAAGCTAGTGGTCCTTAGCTCTGTGCTGACCGTGGAAGTCAAAACACCCACAAGGGCCCTCAACAGGGGCAGAGACCATCAATAGTCCCAAAGTTCCAGGCATGGAGAAGTGATTGGGGCTCCCTAAAATACCCAGGACCAGTACTTCTTCGGTCAAGAGCATGCAGCCAATGCCACTCACCATGCAATGTACAACACAGATGTTCCTTTGGTCTTCCCGGAGCCAGGCATGCATGCTTCTGCAAAGGGTGTACAGGCTGTGGAGATGTGGCGCCCGCCTGGCTGCCCAGCCACACTCGGAGACCTGTGGGGAGAAGGTCCCCCTCAGCTAACTCAGCCCCATGAACTTGGCTGGCATGTCTGCACGACCACCTTGCCTTAGTGTGCCCCCAGCAGTGTCCTTGGAGAGGCCTTGGTCTCTGGGTTCCTTCCTTAGCAGAATTCTCTTGCAACATCCCTCTCGGCTGAGTGCCCTGTGCACTGACCGACACATGTGTGCTTTGGGCCAGTTTAGATATGCAAGAAGTCCTGTGTCTGGTACCACTGAATGAACCTGTGTGGCTGCCTGGCCCTTAGGGAAGAGGAAAACACTGGTTTCTTGAAAAGTAGCAATCCTTCTTCTTATTTATTTATTTGCAAGCAGAGAGAAAAAGACAGAGAGCCAGAGAGAGAATAGGTGCACCAGGGCCTCCAGCCACTGCAAACAAACTCCAGACACATGCACCACTTTGTGCATCTGGTTTTACATGGGTACTGGGGACTCAAACTCGGGTCATTATGTTTTGCGGGCAAGTGCCTTAACCTCTGAGCCATCTCTCCAGCCCTTCTTTTTTTGTTTGTTTGTTTTCCAAGGTAGGGTCTCGTTCTAGTCCAGGCTGACCTAGAATTCACTATGTAGTCTCAGGCTGGCCTGGAACTCATGGTGATCCTCCTACCTCTACCTTCCAAGTGCTGAGATTAAAGCCACCACACCCGGCTTCAGAGCCTCTTTTTGAAGATACTCTAGCCATTCCCCCAGTCCCGGCTGCACCTCTAGCCCTAACCTCCCTGGGAACCTGCTCTGTTGACACTACAGGTCAGCCTAGCGCTGCAGCTAGTGTGGACCATCACGCAGACGAACGGATATAGCTAAAGTCACAAGATAACTTAGGGGCACTTACTCGATTGTGAAACTTGGAGGCCCGGTATGTCCTGGGGGACAGGTTGTAGACAGTGTAGTGTCCTGGGTGCTTGGCATCCAGAAACAACCTCACATCCTCTATGTTATTTTTAATCGCTGACTCCACACCTTCTGCTGGGAACGACATCACTGAAACAGAGCAGGCAGGCCGGTCAGCTGCCACTCAAGGACAGTCCTCCCAGTACTGTGCTCACTTGCTGGTCAGGCAGCTGGCCACACGAAGGTCCTTCTCACTGTCCTCTGGTCCCCCAGCCTGGGCAGTGATTGAGGTGTATAGACACACCACATGGGAAATCTCCCAAAGCCAAGCACAGGGACCTTTGAAAGAAACTCCTAGACTTTAACATCTATGATCAGCTTTTTGGATTAGTTTGATATTCATTTGGCCCTCATCAATCCCCCTGAGACTTCGAAGTTCCAGTCATGCAAGAAGTTTGGCTGACACTGACCAGCCCTCCTCATAGGCCAGAAAGTATACTGGACACAGGCTGCTCACCATTCTAGTGCAATGCCCCAGGCCACATTTCTTGTGGGTTCACAGCAACCCAGGAGGGAGCTTGGCTCCCTGGGACCCCATATTGGCTATCTCCACTGGCCCCTGGTCAGATCCCTGACAGCTACTTAGCACCCAAAGCTACATCACACAGGGAGGGCCAGAGGTACATCCTATGGCCTGGCCCAGAAAACATACCTGCAATCCTGGAAGTGACGTAAGATATATCCAGATCGCCCTTTGCATAGCTGGAATTAAGAGAACATTCAGTCATTACAGGAAACATTTGGCAGTCACATCACAAGAGTTCTAAGCAGCACCCGAGTCCTGAGACACCAAAGAGACATCATGGCAGGCTGTATCCCACAAGAAGTACAAGTGTAGACACACATGTATGTGCATGTGTCTATGCTGTGTGAGCCAACAACCAATGAGAAGGGGCACAAACCAGCCCCTGCAAGTTGGGGTAGTAACCCCTGGGAAGAGCTTGAACTGTCTTGTTTTCTGAAGTGCTCTTTAAAGAGGCAACCCTGGGGGCTGTCTTGAGAGGCAGTAACAAGGACCGACGTTGTGGACAGTGCACACTTGTCCTACTGTCTCCAGGGGGCTGCCCAGGAAGAGGGGTTGTTAGCCGAAGGACACAACACACCGTCAGCCTCAAGCAGGCTTGAGGAGAGCCAGCAGACATCACTGGAGGGCAAAAAGACACTATCTGAATGTCTGAGATGCATCCCTGCTGGTGGACCCATCCAACTCCTAGGAACCAACCATCCCCTAATCTGGTCCACACACTGATAAAAATGCAGGAACTTGACAAGCTTATTCTAAAATTCATCTCAAGAAACAGCCAAAACACCTTGGGCAGGAGGGGAGGGTGGTGGGTGGAGCAAGAAAGCCCCTGGGAGCTGCATACCATGTCTAGACAGTGAGGCCAGGACAGAAAAGCAGAGACAAGCCAGCCAGGCACGGTGGTGCACACCTTTAATTCCAGTCCTCAGGAGGCAGAGGTAGGAAGATCGCTAGGAGTTCAAGGCCACCCTGAGATTACATAGTGAATTCCAGGTCAGCCTGGACTAGAGCGAGTGAGACCCTACCTGAAGCCTGGTGTGGTGGTGCATGCCTGATTAAAGCACTTGGGAGGCAGAGATAGGAGGACCTCCATGAGTACAAGGCCACCCTGAGATTATATGACTACATCATGAATTCTAGCCTGGGCTAGAGGGAAACCCTACCTCAAAAAAACAAACAAAAAACAGAAAGAGGGGAAGGAGAAGGGAAGGAGGAATAAGGAGAAGGAGAAAGGGAAGGGAAAGGAAGGCAGAGACAGAGCTGGATAAGCCACATTTGCCATCAGCAGAGAGTCCCATATAAAATATCATAAAGACTAACATAAACTGTAAGGCATTGAAGTGAAGCATGTTTACACCTATCTTAGCATTTTAAATCTTTGTTTAAGAACCCAATAGTAAGCAGAGGGAAGGATGCAAACGTGCAGCAAAAGCATGAAATGGATCCAGCCACCCCTCAAGGAAGACACGAGCACTTCAGTTTCAGGTGAGGAACAGCCAAGACCCCTTGTGCTACATAGAGTGATTGCTCATTTCATTTAGGAATCCACACACACCTAACCCCAACCTCAAGCCTGGTGGGGGATGATGCCATGGATTCTGCCAGGTCAGCTCGGGGCACAGGTGCAAGGGTGTGTATCAGGTTTGTTCCCTACATAACAGGGACACCCCAGATGCTGATTTATAAGTTACCACGTCTGAGGTGTTCACTTTTGTCACCTGTCGCTACACCTGGGCCTTTTCAATAGGAAAAAAAAAAAAAAAAAAAAAGGTATTTGTTGTCACTTTTGTTTGTTTGTTTTGGTTTTTCGAGGTAGGGTCTTGCTCTAGCCCAGGCTGACCTGGAATTCACTATGTAGTCTCAGGGTGGTCTTGAACTCATGGTGATCCTCCTACCTCTGCCTCCTGAGTGCTGGAACTAAAGGCGTGCGTCTGTTGTTACTCTAAACTCAATTTAATGCACACGAGTTTAAAGAATTCTTGTCGAGTGTAAGCATGCATTCTAGGCAGAAAGCACATGCAAATGCATGCTCACGCACCTGCAGCCACACAATGTAGCATGTGCATGCACACTCCCTCGATGGCACATGCATACACATGCATGCTCATATACACACAGGCACAGCGGCTGGGGCTGTGAACACTGCAGACATAAATCGATCAAGGCACAGAAACAAGAAAGGGAGTTTTATCAACTATAGAAGGAGCACAGAGCCCATGAGCACTGCTTCCTGCAGCGACAGATGTCCCTGGGCAATACAAGTGGCCACAGTGATGAGGAGCAGTGAGGCTGCCTGGGCACCTCAGTTATAGTCAACTCCAGAAAAGCTGACAGAGGGCCCTTCAAGAGAGCATCACTTTTCTGAGCATTCCCAAGGCTGGGCTGCAGCCACTGCAAACAAACTCCAGATGCATGTGTGCATCTGGCTTTAGGTGGGTACCAGGGAATAGAACCCAGGTTGTTAGGCTTTGCAGTCAAGTACCTTAACCACTAAGCCCTCTCTCCAGGCCCCTACAGTGACTGTTTTAATGAGAAGGCCATGATGGAAGGTGTCACCATGCCCTGCAACTATCTCAAATCAACCGACACCAAAGAAAAGAAACAACGCCACAATGCCCTAGTGTTGGGCACTGGCAGAGCTACAGAGATTCTGAACCAACAAGCCAGAGCCCTGAGTAGAGGTCTAAGGACAGGGCTGCAGGCTTCAGGCTCGTCTGCCTCTGGTCCTACCCTGGTAGAGGTGGATGCTCTCCTACTATCTAGGAAGCGCTACACAAGCAGAGAAGAGACCAGGCTAGCCCTCATACTTACTTAGCAACAGACTGGATGACCTTGGAGGAGGTGTCCTTGAGGTTGGTGAAGAGCCGCTCTGTTCCACCACGCAGGATGTCGAGAAACCCACCATAGTGCTGGTCATACTCTGCCAGAGCCAGGCCTATGGGAGATGATCAGGGGCATGCCCCCAAGAAAGCCCACTGACTCCATCATCCATCACTGCCCCCATTCACCCACTGGCGAGCCTGGCCTCACACCAGCAGGTCCAACTGTTGTTGCCAGCCTTTCCAGAGACCCAGTGCGGTGGTGTGAATGTCAAATGTTCCCCACAGGCTCACGTTTGAATACTTGATTCACAGCTGCAAGTGCTGCTTGAGAAGGTTGTGGAACCATTAGGAGGCAGAGCCTTCCTGGAGGAAGTGTGTCACTAGGGGTGGGGCCTGAGTGACATAGCCCAGCTTCCTGGCTTCACATCGTATTCTGTCTGAGTCTGGTGGGATGTGAGCATGCTTCCTGCACAGGCCTGCCATGCCTGATCCAACTAAGCCGTGGTGCTGGGGATTGAACCTAGGGTCTCATGCATGCTGGGCAAGTGCTCTACCACTAAGCTGTATCCCTGGTTGTTCCATAAACACTGATGGTCAGGTACTTTGTCCCAGCAATGAGAAAGCAACTACTTTACCCAAGGAACAGCTCACATCAGCACAACTGACCCAGAGCTCTATCGGATGGTCTCAAGGTGGCAGCTAAAGGCTACTGAGACCCTTTCTGTGAGTGCAGAGTGGAACAAACAGAAGTGGACCCTGAGACCACAGGGTCCTGGGGTAAAGCTCGCCCAGGATGTGGTGGCGCAGTTGCTGTGGCTCCAGGAACAGCAAGTTGGCATAGCATGATGCAGAAGTAGGTATCCCAGGAACCCACTCCCCAGCAAAGACACCCCTGCAACTAAACCACACCTACTAGGCAGAGTGAAGACCTGAAGTACCAGGATGTGGGGCTGGCCAACTACTGGAGACAAGAGTCCCTTCTGCAGGAAACAAAGTCCTTCTCCAGGTTAGCCCTTGATATCCCAAAAGGGTGATTGGGAGAGAGAGCCAGGCCTGTGGTTAGCCTATAACCACATCTGTCTCAGGCTCTCCAAACTCCCTGCACTGGTGCTCTCCAGACACCTACTCCACATGAGGTAGAAGGTATCCCCAGCTGAGGACCAGCCCCTCCCCGCTGCTAACTGCACCCTCATTCCTGTAGCCCTATTTGTTAAGGCACCTCGAATGCTCTGTGACCTTAGGCAATCACCTGCTAACCCTGCCTAAAGCAAGCCTGGTCCTCTGTTCCAGCTTATGGGAGGGACCCTGGAATGTCCCCCACCCAAAGGAGCGTCATTTCCCCATGATCTTGGACTGGGGCAGGCAGTTCAGGTTACAGAGTAACCTCTGGAGGAACTAGAGACTGCAGTCAGCCATGATCCCAACATAGCGCTGAAGGGCAGGCAGATTACCCCCTGCTTGGCTGTGTGTTGACAGGATTCCTGTCCAACAGGACAGGACCTCTGATGGCTCCAGCTTTATCTCTTTGGACCTTACTATGGCACCCCTCCTCTTGGCTGATTTGAGTTCAAATATTCCATCAAATTCTGCACCACACTCTGAGCATACTGGCTCAGCAGAGCTATGAGCCCAAGGAATGGTGGAGCCTTGCTGCATCTCCAGTCACCAGGCTGATCACCAGGCTGAAGGCCCCACAGGAACAGGATTTTGGAATGCTGGATGCCTGGAGCACAGCAGAAGGATGGCACCCCCGTAGGAGCAGGTGGGTGGGAAGGTTGGGGGGCTTACCTCCACTGTAGCCACTGCTCACAGAGCCGCCAGGAGGAGGTGGTGCTCGGGAAGGCCCTGGGTTCCCGTAGCCCCCATTTTGCTCCAGCAGCTGTAAGAGCCAAAGACATGGAATGAGCTCTTTCCAAGAGCCAGAGCTAGTGTGCATATGCCCTGGGCACAGGTGTCCTTAGCCTATTAGTCCTAAATGGCAGCCAAGTCAGTCAGGCAGACATCTTATCTACTTCACTGTAGTGTTCAATACGTTCCCAGGCATCTAGGCGGAGGGTGAGTCACACTTCACAAACAAAACTTCCATTCATAGCTTTGAAATGACACTTAGTATATAACCCAGCAAACGGCTGCCAGTCCTACACCCACACCCCGGTACTATGAGGACACATCCAATCCCTTATGAAAGTGGATTCTGCGCCTCTTCCTTTCATCTCTTCCCAATCCACTGGGCCATTGTGAGTAGATGTATTATGTCTGCAGCACCTGGGGTTGGGGTGCTGGGTGGTGGGGCTCTTCTGACAACTCCTTAGGCCAAGTATGCATTTCTCTATCAGCTCAGCCCGTAGCATGCAATGTTATCTGGGAATTAGTTGGCCCAGAGAAGGGGTTTCATGGGTTCTTTAAGTGGTCCAGGAGCTCCTAGGTCACCCTGGGCTTCAGAAGTGAGGTCTACTGGGTATGATAGCCATGAGCCTGAGTGGGGTCTGTGACATCATGTTAGATAAACAAGGAGTCTGTAGGTCATGCCGAGAACACACAGCACCTCAAAGGTCTAGATACAGCCAGTATAGCTGCAAAACACCCTCACCTCTGTGATGGGGGCCTTGGGGTTCACATTTCTGGCTGCCGCGATCTCCTGCAGCTGACGGACCACCTCGGCAATGGACAGCCGCTCCTCTGGGTTGACCTTCAGCATGGCACCTGAGGCAAAACCCAGCAGTACACAATCGGCCCCATGTCATCTGCAGACCTGGGCTGGAACAGGACAGGACCACCCACCAGATGCCACACTCACGGCACACACAGGGCTGACTTTGATTAGGTTTTGTTGTCAACTTGAACTTTTTAATTATCTTGGGTGGGTCTCTGAGGATGTTTACAGGAAGGCAGCCTCTCAGTAGGGAGCAGGATGTAAAGAAACTCTAGAGAAGCTAGAAACAAACATCCCTTCCTGTGTGGGCAGTGCAGGAAATTTCAGAGACTCAGGAAGCCATTAAGTCTGGGGTAGGGTTGCAAGACCCCACCCTAACGCTCTATTATATAAGGGGGGAAGGAGATTTCTTTTCCCTTAACATCCTGCCTGTTTGCCACTGTGTGTGTGGTGTTGGTGATAGGTTTCTCTCTCTGCTTGGACCTGTGAAAGGGTCAGCTTATTTCAGTTATGGAACTTCCCCTGGATCTGTAGCTTCAATAAATCCTTTCCTCCCATAACTGTGCCTGGTTTGGAGATTCATCCCAGCGGCATGTGGCTGACTGCGACCGAGAATGACAGATGACAGAACCACAATGAAACTGGACAGGATAATTAGCGTGGGCCACCATAAGCTCACCAAAAGGATGGGCAAGTGGGGTGCTCCCTAGATAAGCTTCCACCAGGATGCTGTGATGTTGAGTAGTGAGGCCCATGGGTAGGTGGTACCGAAAACCCCAGAGGGAAGCTTGTCTCCCCATGCCCCTACATGGAGCAAACTCACAACAGGAACTTACGGATGAGGTCATGGAAGACTGTGTACCGAGTGTCATTCACAGGAATTGAGTACTTCCCATTAACTATTCGAAGTTTTGCTCCGTCCTCAAAAGGATGCTGCCGAAAGCACAGCAGGTACAGGATGCAGCCGAGGGCCTGGAGGGAGAGGAGATGCTAAGCACGGATGTGAGAACCCAATGGCAGATGTTGAGTGGGAGCCTGTGGGGAGAGCAGAGGCTGACTGGGGGCCTGGGGAAGCTTTGGAGGGTACTGACCAAGTTGCTGTTGTTTGAATGGAATCACATGTTGATTGTGACTTTAAATGTCAACCTGGAGCTGGGCATGGTGGTGCATTTCCTAGCATTGGGAGGCAGAGGTGGGAGGATCGCTGTGAGTTCGAGGCCACCCTGAGACTACATAGTGAGTTCCAGGTCAGCCTGGGCTAGAGCGAGACCTTACCTTGGGGGAAAAAAGTCCACCTGGCTAGGTGAATCAAGGACAGGGCTGCCCTTGGGAAGCCTAGCTCTTCCCACCTTTCCGCCACAAAGAGCCATTTAGGTCATAGCAATAAGTGCCATGCTCTTGTTTTCAAATCAAAAGGCTTCCCTCCAGAGTTCCTACTCAACCATCAGTTTTGAGAGATGGAAGGCACCTTGAGGACCTTGCCACTGAAGGGCACAGCAGACCTCAAGGATGAACTCCATGCAAGTAATTCCCAGCACAGACTGGGCAGTGTGAAAGGCATGGAAGCCAGCTGAGGATTCCCACAAATCTGACCTACCTTTGGTTAGTTCTACTGATCATACCAAATGGCGTTAAGGGAGTTCAGGAAATGGGAGTTTACTGACGCATTAGAATTTTGTATGTTTTGGTTTTTCGAGGTAGGGTCTCGCTATAGCCCAGGCTGACCAGGAATTCACTATGTAGTCTCAGGGTGGCCTTGAACTCATGACAACTCTCAAACTGACATTTAAGAGTCACAATCAGTATGTGAACTCACAGTGATTCTCCTACCTCTGCCTCCCGAGTCCTGGGATCAGAGGTGTGCACCACCACGTCTGGCTGCATTGGGATTTTATCCAGACAAGAGCAGCAGCATGCATGGGACACCCAGATGGAGCGTCTTAGCTCTGTCCTTGAACCAGTGCTGAGCACACTCCAGGGTGGGCCAAGACTCAAGAGGCCAATTAGCATGTTCCAAATATAACGGGTCTCTAACCAAATCCTACAGTGGGGTCAGCAACAGCCCCTATAAACCTCAAGTGTGCAGGTCCTTGACAGAGGACTCGGTGCTTGAGGGAGGGGTGGCTGATATCAGCACTGGCCCTGTCCTTAAGGGAGTGCTGATGGTTATGGCAACAAGAAGTGGGGCCGTATGTGAGATACTGTGAAATAATATAGTCTTCCCATTTCCTAGCATACAACTCCTAAAATCCTTAATCCTTATGTGAATGATTGCTGGCCACCCCTAGGATGGGGCTGGCCACCAGAAAGACCAAGGCAAGTTCAGGATCGTAGGGTTAGAACTTTCAGCCCCACCCCTCTGTTGGTATTGCTTAAGGAGGGCACGGAGGACAAAGGGTTAAGAGGGTGTTGAATGAGGTCAGAAACCCCAGTGGCTAGCCGGGTGTGGTGGCGCATACCTTTAATCCCAGCACTCGGGAGGCAGAGGTAGGAGGATCGCCGTGAGTTCAAGGCCACCCTGAGACTACAGAGTGAATTCCAGGTCAGCCTGGACTACAGCGAGACCCTACCTAGAAAAACCAAAAAAAAAAAAAAAAAAGAAAAGAAAAAAAAAGAAACCCCGGCGGCTAAACCCGGTAGGCATTTCCCTATCTCCGCCCTCAACTCTGAGACTCCCAACCCCCTAAAAAGCATGCCACATAGACCTAGGTTTGTACCCCAGCTGTCCCTAGAAGGTACCCCACCATCTGATACGTGCCCAAACTCACATCCACATGCAAAGCAGGTATTCACAGGTTGCTGATTTCTGCCAATTTCCGTTGTCCATTTCTTTCCCTCCCTCCTCCTCAATTTCTATTTAACTCACGATGCTGTTATAATAAAATTGGATTGATTGGATTGGATTGACGGATTGATTGATTGGTGATTGGGAGGAGGGAGGGAAAGAAATGGACAACAGAGATTGGCAGAAATCAGTAACCTGTGAATTCCTGCTTTGCATGTGGATGTGAGCTTGGGCACGTATCAGATGGTGGTAGTAGCGAAACTGCCACCTTCTAGGCACAGCTGGGGTGCAAACCTGGGTCTATGTGGCATGCTTTTTGGGGGGTTGGGAGTCTCAGAGTTGAGGGAGGAGATAGGGAAACACCTACAGGTTTAGCCACTGGGGTTTCTGACCTCATTCAACACCCTCTTAACCCTTTGTCCTCCGTGCCCTCCTTAAGCAATACCAACACCCCTCAACCTCTGGAATGGCCCAGGAATTAATGGTTGACCAGACACCCATGACTAGTGGTGTAATCAACCATGCCTTTGTATGAGGCACAGAACCCAAAGGACAGGGTTCAGGTAAGCGCCTGAACAACTCAGCAAATGGAGAATCATGGAGGGTGGTACACCTTGGTGGGGCAGGGAGGCTCCACTCTCTCACATGTGCCCTGTGCATCTTGCCATCTATACTTGTGACCTTTACAGCAAACTAGTCAACGCCTATGTGCCCCTGAGTTCTGTAAGCCACCTAGCAAGCTAATCAAATCCCAGGAGGAGTTTATGGGAAATTAGGCTTTTTGGTCACTCAAAACCACACGGGGCTGCAAATGGCACCAGAGGGGGGCTAGATCTTACCCTGTGTGGGGTCTGACACCATACCTGATGACTTGGACTGAGGACAGCCCAGGGGCATCCTCTGAGGAAATGACTGTTCGCTGCTAGTAGGGACCCACCTCAGCTTCTGAGGTCACACAAGGTCTCTTGTATCAACCATGGTGGTATGAGTAGAGTGGATGCCTTGTGGGATTTGAGACATGGTCCTAAGATGAGCAGGGGGCCCTGGGCATCAGTTAGCGGCTCAAGGCTCCCAAGGTAGGACAGGAGAAGAAACTGGTCGTGCTGCTTAGTTTCATCTGTGTAGACTCAAAGCCATGCTTAGACCAAACTTCTACCAGAAGCAGCCACAAGCAATGCTTCTAAAAATGAGGTAAAAGGAAGGGGCAGGAAGATAAGGGGGCTGAAGGGACATGAGGGCCCAGGATAGACAAAGCCAGAGGCCTTTGGGCCGTGCACAGTCCTGTGGCTCCGGTCATGGCCTGACTGACCACGTAGCTGCAGCAGAAGCACTTGGGCCTCACCCAGATGTCCTGCTTCTCGCCAATAGGGAAGTTGGAATACAGGTCTACGATTTCTGGTGTCCTGTACATGGGTGTGGTGTTTCTTGTGATCTGAAGAAAAACACAAATATTTCAGGGAAAAGTTATACACAAGCATTAATTTTTGTTTTGCAATGATGCTCTACAACTTTCCCAACTCTATTTCAGGCTAAAGTGACCTGCCTGGTCACTGCTGCACCATTCTGCTTACAGAGCTCATCTCTCCAGGCCCTCCAGCCTGAATAAAAAATACTATAATGCTCAGTAGGTAAAGTGCCTGCAACCCAAACATGAGCAATTGAGTGCAGATCCCTAGAACCCATGAAAAATGTATAGCATGGAGGTGCGTGCCAATAATCCTAGAGGCGGGGAGACAAACACGGAATCCCTGAGGCTCACTGGCTAGTTTATCTAGCTAACCGCTGAGCTGTAGGTTCATTGAGAAACGCTGTCTCAAAGGATAAGGTGGAGAGCCATCAAGTTAAGATTATCCAGTGTTGACCTCGGGCATCCTCCCACACACATGTGGCTCCTATATATACATACCCACACACATATGAACACGCATATACACAAGCACCATATACACAGGCCAGCATACCACACACACACCCAAAAAGAAAAAAAAGGGGGGGGGGGCGCTGAAGGGATGGCTAAGCAGTTAAAGGCCCTTGCTTGCAAAGCTTGATGGCCGGGGTTAGATTCCCCAGTACCCATGTAAAGCCAGATGCACAAAGTGGCGCATGCATCTCAAGTTTCATTTGCAGTGGCAGGATGCCCTGGGACACTCATTCTAATAAATAAATAAATAAATCAACCAAACAACCAACCAAACAACCACATCTAAGTATTTGACTACTGGGCCATTTTATTTGCTCAAGAAAGGCATGTTGCACCCACCACAAGAAACTTCCTTTAGAGTGCACATAGAGGCTGGCCAACTTGTGTGAGGGGTGTAACTCAAGTGGGTAAAAGGAGGCACTGTACTAAGAGAAGCTTCCAGATGAATTCTAGTAGGGGACATAGGCTCTGTAACACAAAAAATAACCAAGTCTATCAGTTTGTCAGGTTTAAAAACAGAGACCCCCATCCCCACCCTGAGTCACACACCCAAGGGAAATGTCCATCAAACACACACATCAACCAAGACTGCGATTCAAACAGGGATCATAAGCCAACATGCTTCAGTCACACGCAGAAGGGTGCCAGTGCCTTAGACAGGCAACAGCTTAGTAGGAGATGCAAACCAACTTGTTAAACAGGAACGCCTATGATACGAGAGTCTCCCCAACAGTTCGCGAGAAATGCAATACCAACCAGGGCCAGGAGATAAGAGGCCAGATGAAGAGTGGGCAAGTGGCAAGGGCACAGGCACTGTAGACTGCACCCTGGGCACAGCTGGCAGAGACCATCGAACAAGGTGAGCCAAGGCACTTCTGTGACCCAGCTGTGGGACAGCACCAAGCTGCACACTGTGACTCTGTGCTGTAGTGTGTGAGGAACGCTCCATTGGAAGCTTCGTTTGCGGGGCTGGGAGACAGCGCGATGGGTCAAATCTGAATCCCCAGCACCCACTTAAAAGCTGGACGTGGTGGCATGCGCCTATCATCCCAGTGCTGGGGAGGTGGAGGCAGGTAGATCCCTAGGGCTTGCTGGCTAGCTTATTCAGTCAAACTGATGAGCTCCAGCTTAAGTGACCCTATCTCAAGTGGAGGTGATTGAGGAAGGTACCCAATATTGGCCCCTGGCTTCCACCTGTGCATTGCACATGTGTGCACACACACACAAATGTGTATACCCATGACAAAAAAGATCACTTGCATATACTGTAGGGCGCTGACCATTCAACTCAGCAAGGCCACTCCCAGGAACCGATCCTGAAAGCCTGTCCAACACAAGGACTCACTGCACGTGACTGTTCATGTAGGCCTGTCAGTGGCTGAAACAGTCCCTTCTCTTGCTGGGCAGTGTCCCATCCTGCCCCACAGCCGGAGCAGCAGGTGCACATAGGAGCAGGACACAGCTAGGAAAACTGAGTGCACCAAGGCAGACTCACTTCAGAAGCCAGGAAGTGGAAAACAAAAAGTCCCAAGAACTTCCCAGGGTAGGAGGGAAGGGAAAGGACACACACATCTGGTCTTTATCTTTTGGTCTCTCATCACCTAGAGTCCAGGAGTTTTGTAGCTTCTCTCAGGCCCTGGTTGGTACAGCTTCTCATGGCCTTCCCTGTGGCCCTTGGAGAGGCTTAGGAGGGAAACATAGACTCAGAGGCCAAGAAGCTGTGAAGGAAAGGCACAACTGGCAACTGCTCTGGAAAATACTGTTAATAAGTAAACCCCACGGTATTTGAAGCGAGCGAGGATAACAGTCAAGGAGAAAAGAAACGCGGGACCTTCTAGACGCTATGCCTGGCAGCACACTCAAGAGGTGTACAGGGCAGAGGTCAGATCAACCCTGAGCTTCCAGCAGGTTGCTTCTGGGTGCCAAGGGCATGTGATCCTGAGGCTTCCTGGCATGGTGGAGTAACAGTGTGGCTCTCACTGAGGTGGACACTGGGATGCAGATGCCATGCAGACGCACGAGTGCCGCTTAGAGAATATGTGTGTTCACTTACATGGCTGTGTGTACTGCGCAGGTAAGCTCCTCCACTTGGAGGGCACGGACACACAGCACTGACGGGAACACCTGTGCCCGCACTGTGTTCTCTACACCATTTTCACTCCAAGGTAGCAAGGCTTCTGGGGGAGACAGCTGATCCCAGAGTCCAGGGAATGTGCAGGCATGTGGTCACCAGAATATCCTATATTCTAAAGTCCTAAGTGTTCCAAAATGATGGGGTATAATAACTCTGTTTTCTATTGTTAATAACACAATACCACAGGCTGGGTAGGCTGCGGAGAAAGGTTTACTTTGACTCATGATTCTGGTCCAGGGTCAAGAGGCCACATCTGGAAACAGCTTTCTTGTTGGCAGCGTCCTGAAGCAGCACAGCCCATCACATGGGAGAGACAGGGAAATGTCCATGTGTCTTGCAGCTTTTCTTCCTTGGAGAACCACCAGAGTTCAATCATGGGGTTCTATACTAATGACCTCTCTAATGTTAATTCCTTCCCAAAGGTCCCATCTCCCAACACCATAGTTGGACTATGTTTTCACCCTCTGAATACCTCTTGAGGAGGCTAGGATTAAGCTACAGCACGAGAAGAATCCAACCACATCCAAACTGTAACAGATGGTAAATGTCAAATGAACCCAGGAGCCCTGGGAAGCAAATCTGAGACATTTTTGCACTAAAATAAGTAGACACGCTGAATCATGACCATAGGAAAAATGGTACCCGGATCCTTATGAATAACAGACACATGAGCAGATGCAGGGTCTCCCACTTCAGCGATGCGTACAGCAGCGACAGTGGGTGGTGAACAGCAAAGATGGCTAAAAGGAATCATCCATCAGAGGAGTCCGGTGATAGGAGCTTGGTTCCATGTACAATAGGTGGACACGATGAAAGGGTTGTAGGACCACAACTACTTACCAAAGCTGGGCAGGGCACAGGGAAAGGATGACAGAACAGAGACATTCTACCAGAAGGACGCTGACCTGAATGGTCCATCCAGAACAGGAGTGACTGACAACACTGTCATCTACTGAAACTGAGTTACCTACAATGGGCTGTCAGGTAGGATGGGACACTGCCCAGCAAGGGAGAGGGTTCCTTCCCGAGATCTCCTCAGTCTTCTTGGGCTTTCCATTCTGAAAACCAGACTATGCTCTACTGTGTGGCACTTTGCGTGACCTCTGGAAGGGTGAGGACATACAGGTATATGGATGACCCAAGACGCATGGCTCTCAATGTGACGAAAGCCCCTCACGGAGCCCAGAAACCCTGCCTGCGATAAAACAGGGTCTGTGATCCCTACAGGAAGCATGCCAGGGTGGCCATGCCTTCCACGGCAGTGACCCTGAGAGCAGGTGCACTCTCTGTGAAAGGCAAGCTGGCTTTGAAACAGCTTCATCTGGCACACCTGCCAGGACAGAGATGCAGGGCCACCTTTCAGGTTCACAGTCCTCCCATGCAGAAGTGTGTGCTCATCACATCTTACACACCTTCACACCCAGGACATCCCTGCCCCTGGACCATTCCCCTGCTCTGTGGGGTTCTGTGTGCAATTCACATAAACTCTATGAAGTACCAGCTACTGTAAAGTGGAACATTATGGGGATGTACCTATTTTCCTGTAGGAACAGAAGCCACCAGGACTGAGCTGCCAGGTCTCTCAGTAAAGTATGCTTCTAAATGAATCTTAAAAACAACAACAACAACAACAACAACAAAAAAAAAAAATCACCCTGGCTGGAGAGATGGCTCAGTGGTTAAAGCACTTGCCTGCAAAGCCTAATGACCTGGGTTTGATTCCTCAGTACCCACGTAAAGTCAGATGCACAAAATGGCTAGAGGCCCGGTGCACCATTCTCTTTCTCTCTCTCTCTGTCTGTCTCTCTTCTCTCTGCATGCAAATAAATAAACAAATAAATAAAAATATTAAAAACAACCAACCACCTGCCATATTTGGAACAAAGGAAAAGTTCTGGAAATGGATGACGGTGAATGCTGTACAACTGCCTTCATGATTACAGTGGCAACATTTATGTTCCGTGTCTTTTAAGACAATGACAAAATTGTTAAGAAATTAAATAGGATTAAGACACTTGGAGTCAGGTTTGAACTGAGGAGCATAAAATGAGGAGCACCCCCCACCCCCCAATTCAGGTTGGATCTGCGGCCACAAACGAGTGAAATGCAGCCATGAGCAAGATGCTGTCCCCAGGACCTGCTGCCAGGAAGTCTGTTGGAGTCTTCATTGCCAGGGACATACTTACACTTGCCCCCAAAGACTCAGAGGACGTGAAAAGAGCACTAGGGGAAAGAGGACTGAGGAAGAACTTCCAGCCTCACCTCTTCCTCCACCATGGCTCGCTTCTGGGCGCTCCAGCTGTAATCAGGATAATGGGAGATGGTCGTGGCGCTACCGAAGTCACACAGCTTAATGGTCCCCTGGTTACTAAGCAACAAGTTTTCAACCTGAAAAATTCCAGAAGACAATCCATGTAAATTTAGGGCACAGACTGAGCCTGGACCTCAGCAAAGACAAAAGGAGCATTACACATGATCAGGGCCTTCTCAGGCAAATTTAATACCCAAGATGCAGGCTGCTGGCTGCCACGGGCAACCCTGAGGACTTGATATGCCTCACAGCACCTCGACTGCGTACACTCTACAGTCCCCAGCAGGCCGAGTGGGAGATTATACATAGAGGCCAGCAAAGGGGATTCCTCAAAGGGGAGACATGCCATGTCTTAATTTCTTCCTTATCAGAAGCAATGTATGACACTAGGCATGCCTGTAACCCTTGTATTCAGGATGAAAAGGCAGGAGGATTTCAAGAACCTGAATTCAAAAGAAATGGTGGCTGGAGAGATGACTCTGGTTAAGGCGCTTGCCTAAAAAGCCTAATGACCCTGGGCATCAATTCCCCAGTACACCCGTAAAGCCAGATGCACAAAGTGGCACATGCATCTGGAGTCTGTTTGTAATGGCTAGAGGCCCTGGCACAACCATTCTTTCTGTCTTTCTCTCTTCTATCTCTCTCTGCTTGCAAATAAAAAAGAATTAAAAAAAAAGAAAGAGCAAGGCATGGTGGCTAATCCTGGCACTGAGTGGGGGGAGGGGCAGAGGAAGGAGGATCACTGTGAGTTCGAGGCTGGCTTGGGACTGCAGAGTGAATTCCAGGTCAGCCTGGGCTGGAGTGAGACCCTGCCTGGGGAAAAAAAAATAAGAAAACCAAACCAAAAGAAAAGGACTGATTTGTTTGGTGGAGGAAACCTGGACAGAGTAGCCTGCAGGCTGGGGCTGAGCGCAGCTGTAACTGTTGGAAAGGTCAGCACCATTGAAGAGTAACCTGTGGCACTGTACTGAGGCAATAGGAAAGGCAGGTACCTGAGAGCAAAACCCTACCCACTGGAAGATCTACCTCATGAAAATCCAAATTCAGTTGAAGGAAGAAGCCTAAAATGAGGGGGCTCCTTGCTCAAACACAGCCTTATATGGAAGTGTGTTGTCAAGGTCAGCCTAGAAGGCACACAGAGGCCACCGAAGCTGCAGGCCCAGGGAGCCAGGCTCCATCTCAAGCTGGCAGCAGAACTTGTCAATGTCAGCCACGTGGTAGGTTTTGGTGACATGGAACATGCAAGATGGAGAGCATCATGGAGAACTGCTGAGACCAGGGTTCAAGTTCCTGCAAGAAGGTCCTGAGAGACCACATGTATGAAGTCATGAAGGTGAACCCTACCTGCAGCTGTTGGAGATACCAGAACCATGGAACATTTCTCAAGGAAAGCCGCAGGAATGGAGTTGCCCCAATGGAGAGGCCACAGGGAGCAGAGCTGGAGGGACGAGGCTAACCAAGCTCTTTGGAGCCTGGATGATTCCATAACATGTCTAAGATGCTGGACACAGAGCAGCAGGACTGCAGTTTGCCTTGCTCAGTTCTAGTCTAACTTGAGTCTGATCTAGCCTTGCTAAGTCTTCCTTTTCCTCCTTTAGGGATTGGGAAATGTCTAGTCATTCTATGTTCACTGTACTATGTTAAAAGTATATTAACTTACTTATTTTTCATTTTTGTTTTTTCGAGGTAGGGTCTCGCTCTAGCCCAGGCTGACCTGGAATTCACTGTGTAGTCTCAGGGTGGCCTTGAACTCATGGTGATCCTCCTACCTCTGCCTCCCGAGTGCTGGGATTAAAGGCATGCGCCACCACTTCCGGCTTTTTTTTTTTTTTAGGGTCTCTTTCTAGCCCAGGCTGACCTGGAATTCACTATGTAGTCTCAGGGCAGCCTCAAACTCACGGTGATTCTCCTACCTCTGCCCTTGTTTACTCCTATAGGAATAGCTCACAGCTAAAATGTTCCCTGAGTCTCAGAAGAGACTCTGTGCTTCTAGTTTGAACAGTGTTAGAACTTATCACTCTGGGGACTTGTGAAGTTGAGCTGAACTCATCTTGCATGATGAGATGGCCACGAGTCTATGGGGACAAGGAACAGAGACCATGGCTAAAAAGTGACGTAGCTGAGGGTCACGTTGACAAGGGGTGGACTTGTGATGGCTCATCTCTGGTGGTCAACTTGACAGGATTTAGAATCACCATGGAAACAAATCTCTTGGACCGTCTGTGAGGGATTTTATGAAATAGTTTAAGAGCACCGTTCTGTGGGCTGGGGTCCCAGACTGAATAAAGCAGCACGCAAGAGCCAGGCGTGGTGGCACACGCCTTTAATCCCAGCACTCGGAAGGCAGAGGTAGGTGGATTGCCATGAGTTCGAGGCCAGCCTGAGACACCACAGTGAAGTTCAGGTTAGCCTGGGCTAGAGCGAGACCCTACCTCGAAAAACAAAAACAAAATCCGTAAGCAGCAAGCAAGCCGAGCAGCATGGGTCATCCCTCACTGCTTTCTGACTAGAATGAATGTGACCAGCTGCTCCCGGCGCCTGCCGCTGTGTCCTCCCTGCCATGATGAACTGCAACCTCACACTGGGAGCCAAAGCAAACCGGTCCTTGCTAGTTGCTTCTCATCAGGTATTTGGTCATGACAACAAGAAAGTAACTAAGACATGGGTCAATCAGCATGTGGGCAGACATCTGCTCAGAATGCAGAGCCACTGGGTGTCCAGGTGGAGGAAGGGGTGTTGCCCCTCATCTCCCATCACAGAAAATGGGAGCAAAAACCCAGTGTGGGAAAGGCCAACTTCAGCACTCAGGACTGCTCAAGTGGTCCCAAAGTCACCCTGGTAATAAGGTCTGGCTGGTACCTTAAGGTCCCTGTGGATGATGGGGGGCTTCTGTCTATGCATGTGCTGCACCGCTCTGCACGTCTGGTAGAAGATCTTCAGGACAGTGTCACAGGGCAGAGGGCCTTTACATTCAACTCTCTTGAGAAACTCCACCAGCTGCCCTAAAGGAGACAAGTGAATGTAGTCACCAGGGCTCATGCTGCCTGGCAATGGGCCGGGCTCGGGCTGTTTGTGGTGGCGCGCGCGCGCGCGCGCGCGCGCGTGTGTGTGCGTGTGCGTGTGCGTGTGCGTGTGAGTGTGTGTGTGTGTGTGTGTGTGTGTGTGTGTGGCATTTCTGAAGCTCCAGTCGAGGTGTTTGCCCAGCCTGCGTCACTCGGGCTGCCCCTTCAGCTGCTGCAGAAAGGTTACGTACAATGGTATATCCCTGTAGCTATGGGTATGGGGAACCCCTTTCCCCCAGTGGAGTGTCAGGAGATGGTGTGGAGGAGCCCTGGGACAAAAGCAATCAAGTAAGCCCGGCCCTGTGGCTAGCTGGGAAGAGGCAGGAAGGAAGACCTACAAACACACCAGTGCCAGCTAATGAGCCTGGATCTGGCACATGGCCACAGAAGAAGCCACAGAGAAACAACACGAATTCTAAGAATCTCGTGGAGCAAAGCCACCAAATCTCCTTATATACCAGGTGGCTGTTTACCCGTTCTTCTCAGACTAGGTGTGCAACTCCAACCATGCAGACGACAGGCCTGCAGTGTCAGGTGCCACCTGACTGCCCTTGGCTCTGGCTAGACCAATGATGCCAGAGATCTTGGGTCGGGCCATCTGAGGATGGGACCTGACGACCACCCTGTACACTTCTATATGGCCTCCAGTCTGCTCAAACTCAGCCACCATTTTAATCCTGGGTTTACTGCTCCAGTCACAGCTGTAGCTGTGCTACTGCCCCTGCCCTCTCCTCAGCCCAGAGCCCCAGCACCCCACTCTCCAGACAGCTCCCATGAGGCTCTCGGCCTACTCTGGCTCCCACTCAGCACTGGAGCCATAGCCACAGGCCCCACAGTCAGCAATCAGCATCCACTCACTCCCCCACTCTCAGTGACCTTGTCTCCTTTCTGCTCCCATGCTGACCTCCCTCCCACACCTGTCTCAAGACCTTGACCCCAAGCTTCCCTTCTGCTCACTTTCTTCATTTTATGGACAATATCCTCATCCGAGGCCTTTCCACTCCAACTAAATGTGCACCTCTTTCCCTTGCCCCCATTTTCTCACCACTATTAACATTACCAACTCCCCAGCCCTGGGCTCTAACTTCAGCTGAGTCTGTTCACTTTCCTGGACACTCTGCCAATACCAAGTTTGAGGAGCTATAGCAGACCTGAGATCCTGACACTCAGAATATATGTCTCTGATCTCACTGTAGCTTAGCCTGGGGCCTCCTGGAATTTGACTTTCTAGCAGAAGCTCTAGCCTAATGCCCACAGCCCAGCCTAGACTGCCCCGTTGTGGCTCCACCCCAGCTCTTTACTCAGAAAGAACCGAATCTCTCCCAGCCCCCAGCACATCTGCCTTCCAGGTGTGTGTCAACTAGGAGCAACAGGTCGAGTGTCAGCCAGGCCCTGGCCCAGGAAGTGAGATTAAGGGTGCTGACCTGAGCTCTGTGAGGGCAGACTGCAATGCTGGTTTTAACTGGCCCTTATTCAATAGCTCATTCTTGATGAGAATGAAGAGAATCTTTGGTTATGTTTCAGACAGGGTCTCACTAGGTAGCCCAGGCTGCCTCAGACATGGCAGATGACTGTGGTGGGTACTGCCAGGCTGTGGACGCCAGCACTGCAGAGCGAGAGTCCATCTGAGAAGCAGGATGATCACTCTATGTCACGAAGGTTTTCTAGAATGTACAACTGACACAGTAGTGAAAAGGTCCCTGCTCTCAGGTGACTCATACAAATCAGGATTTCTGGTTTTGAGCCTGGCACAGTGACATAGGCCTATAATCCCAGCACCCAGGAAGTTGAGGTGAAAGGATCAATGCAAGTTCCAGAGCAATCTTGGCTAGACTAAGAGACCCTGTCCTGTCAGAAAATAAAAAAAAAAAAAGGTTTTCTTTCTTTTTGCTGCAGCTGATCTTTAAACGTTCAGTAAGAACACAAGAGGAAGACAGATCAGCTATGAGAAATGCTTCAGAGTGAAAATCTAAGGTATCCACTGAGCTTCTTTCAAGTCTCCCAGAGGTCTAAGACTTCAAAATGGAAGGCTGAGAAAACAAAGCCATAGCACAACTATCCATGAGGCATTGATCCACTTCTTTGCCCTGATACTGTCTTCAGTCCTGACAGCTTGTCTCCAGAGCCTTCACCCCACCAGGCACAGTGGGACCACCTTGGCAGCAGGTGCTACACAACAAAGGCTGGGTAGGGACCTGGAGATGAGCAAGAGCAGAGGGTAGGAGAGGGTGCAGCTGGAGGAGAGTGCCCAGGGCTTCCAGCCCCGTGGATGTAGTCTACACCCCAAGCAAGCCCCTGTCTCTGTCAACCAAGTGCTATATTATGTGACCTGCAGACCCTGACTTTCTCCGCTTAGCAAAGGGACCTCACCAGTTCACTTGTGGCTGATAATTCCACGTGCTCTACACCTCTCTACCTTTTAATTTTTTTTTAGGTTTTTCCAGGTAGGGTCTTGCTCGAGCCCAGGCTGACCTGGAATTCACTATGTAGTCTCAGGGTGGCCTCGAACTCACAGCGATTTTCCTACCTCTGCCTTCCCAAGTGCTGGGATTAAAGGTGTGCGCCATCACGTGGCATTACGGCTTTCTCCCCAAACTGTCCACTCATAGCCCACAGCCCTCTAATCTGTCCTCACCTGCCTGTTCCTATTGCTCTGTGCCCCCTCCAACCATCACGAAAGCTTGTCTCAAGACCTCCAAGGAGAGACTGGCCTCTGGGTAGCAGCGCTTGCGTGGCTGGGCTCTCTGCCTGTCTCCCCTGCTGCTCCTCTGCCTCTAGGCCTCTTCTCTCCCTAAACTCACCGCACCCAGATAGATACACAAGCAGGCACTCGTATGTTGTCCCTCTCTCGGCCTGGGAATCACATGTCCCAAGGCCAAGCTGGGAAGGACACAACATTGGGCAGGCACTCCGCACAGCAGCACAGCGAAAGCTCTGCAATGGTCATCTCTAGTTCCCAGCCAGAAAGTGGAATCTGGCAAAGCCAGGGGCTGAAAGGCCAGCCTCAAGCATCACCTGCAGTCACCATGCAACCACGTGCCCTATTGATCCCCCCAGGGTGCTTCCCCACCCATGGACTTCTCCCGTTCCTGCCAATGGACCTAGGAGGCTTTCTGCTGCCTCTTTTTTTTCCTGCTGTCTTCTGGAGCTTGACCTTGATGAGGTCATGCATACTAAGGGCTTCCTCTCCCTTCCTCAGCTCATGAGGACACACCACACAGCCAGGGGTATGTGCCTGTTCATCCTTCTCAGACCACACAGTGTCTTGGGAGAAAGATGTGACCAGACCCTGTTCTTTCAGAACCTGCAGCCTGTGAAGGCCACACACACATACACAAGCTTGTTCTAGATGACGAGAAGACTACTGGATGGTTGGATGGTTCTTTCAGTTAGGGCCGATGGACTCAGAGAACACCCTAGGAATATTTCACGACTGTTTGAACATGTCAGAAAGCAACAACTGAGACTCCAAGGCAGACCTTTACAGAGTTCGGTGAGCAGGAGGAACTCAGCCTGCCCAGTGTCCGATTCCTCTTTTCCTATGGATGCTGCGGAGCAGAACTGGACAATGTTGGGGTGGCCAGAGAGTTTTTTCTGCACGTTTCTTGTTAAAGGAGAATGTGCATAAATGTTCACAACTCTGCACTTAACATAAATGTTCACAGCATTAAGAGAACAATCATGATACTAGAACTGCTATACACCTCAGCCAGGCTGAGCAGAATGAGGGAGGGACGGTGAACCAAAGGCAGTGACAGGAAGCCAGCAGAGATGTGAGCAGCCACTCAGAGGATGTCAGGGGCTCCATAGCAGGGAGGCTGTGAAGAGTGACTATGTTCACTCCATCCAAAGCTCAGGCATCAGTGGGCTCTCACAAGTCAGAGCCTGGACAGAAAGGGAAGCACATTGTGAAGGCCAAACCCCTTGTTCAGGGAGGACATGTGTGGAAGAGAACAGGGAAGAAAAATCCCCTGCCATCCATGCAGGGGAAGGAGCTCAAACAGGGGCCTGCAGAGGTGGCTCAGTGGTTACAGGTGCTTGCTTGTGAAGCCTGATGGCCTGGGTTCAAATCCCCAATACCCGTCATGGCAAGCCAGATATACAAAGTGGCACATGCACCTGGAGTTCATTTGCAGTGGCAAGAAGCCCTGGTGCGCCCATTCATTCTCTCTCTTTTTCTGCTTGAAAATAATATATCTTTTAAAAGAAGTCACATCAAAGCCTGCAGGTATGGTGGCTACCCACACAGCCTTCACTCAGGTCATCAGAGGAGGAGGGCTCTTGCTACAGCAACTACCCATCCCCTTGGCATAGACACCTCAGGAACAGGAACACCATCCCAACCCCTCAAAGCTGTCACTTCAACTGTGGTTTTGACTAGAAATGGTCTATAACAAGTCTGATAAAAGCAAATGGCTGTTTGTTCTTTAATTTTTAAAATTTTTTCTTTATTTATTTGCAAGGAGAGGGAGAGGAAGGGAAAGAGAGAGAGAGAGAGAGAATGAATGAATGGGTATACCAGGGCCTCCAGCCACTGAAAACGAACTCCAGATACATGCGCCACTTTGTGCATCTGGCTTTATGTGGGTGGTTCTGGGGAATTGAACCCAGGTCCTTAGGCTTTGCAGGCAAGCACCTTAACTGCTGAGTCATCTCTCCAGCCCCAAATGGCTGACTTTAACACATCAAATGAAACATCACAGAAGCCTCCTGGCAGTTGCATCTTAGCCTGATGTAGGCCAGTATCTCCCTATGTTATTGTGACGACTCTCAGTCCCAGGAAAAGGATACCAAGAAGCAAACTTCCTGAATGATGGCTCTGTTCTTTTCCTCTTCATTGGACAGTAATCTCTGTGAGGGAAGAATACAAGGTGGAAGACAGTTACCTTCCACACTTTACAAACAGTCTTATCTTAGACAAACACCCCAGGGGAATACAGGCCCTGCGTCTAAGAGCCACCAGGTCTCAGGAAGAACAGTACACCTGTTTACCTGTATTTAACATTGACCTGATAGACACTTAAGAGATTCTGAGTGACCTGTATGATCCAAGGGCATAAGAAATAAAACAGGCCAGAACCAAACAAGACAGAGGAGGATATAGAAGAGACATCCAGCAGACAAGAGTGTATGAAGTTGACCACCAGATCCTGGCCTAAGAGCCCACTGCCCCTCTCCCCACTGGTGCCCAGTGAGGCATTGCATCTCAAGGCAAAACCAGGGCTGCTCTACTGGGCACCTGGGTCTAGAGACTGTCACCCACCACACCACCGTGAACCTGTCTACAGAGACTTGAATGTGAATGTGCACCTGAGGCTGAAATCCACAGTGAGCTGTTCTAACTCCTCGCTCTGAAGCTGACCAGCTCCCCAGTTAAGACAGGCAGCTCCCAAGGGTCCCTCAACCCAAGCTGGAAATGTGGACGTTAAGGTGAGATCTGACAACATGGAGGAGATGAGGACAGACGACAGACTGAAACTGATCCAGATGGGGTGACAGAGACCCATCTTTGGCAAATAACCCATGGTGTCTCTACAATAAACCCAAACCTATGTAAGATGTAATTCTTCATTACCTTTAAGGCATACTCTCTGCCACTTCCCAGATCTTGAGCTTCGTAAACGAATGCAAACCCTCCTGAAAATTAAAACAGTTGTCAGTCAGTGCTACAACTTAAGTTTAAAAATACCTTTACTAGCTGGACGTGGTGGTGCGCACAGCTGACTGGTAGTCACAGTGCTGGAAAGTGTTATGCAGCCTGCTGGAGGAGAAAGGTCATCAGTGGTCTTAACCAGCAGTGGACCCTGCAAGTTATACAATGGTTCATCCAGGCAAAACATCCCCAGTAGCGCAATAGTGGTGTGTTGGCTATGGAGGTAACCAACGGCTCTCAGACTGGCTTTGAGGCCCGTTTCACATGAGGGAATTTGTGCCTGAAACTGAAAACCTAGTCAAAAGCCTATGGTTGGGAAGGTCATAAGCCCTAGGGGCAAAGCTACCACTGTTACTTGGCTACATGGATATATTATGTCCACCAAACTGCCCTCTAAAGGCTTATGTTTATGTCCATATGTTAGTGCTGCTCTCACTTTGGGTTAGAGAAGTTTCTCTTTTAAATGGTGATGACTGCTGGGGAGTCTCAAAAGTCATCAAAATGCTGAGAAGTGGCAGATGAATGTTCAGCACTGACTAGACCTATGTGTCACATCCTTCAGTGGCTCAGGAACCAATAGCAGAAGAGGTGGCGGAAAGAATGTAAGCACTGAAGGATGAAGAGTGTTTGGAATGCTGTCTTCCAATGGCAAAGTGGTTGTATTCATGACCTCACCAGCAGCTGTCATTACCTGCACAAAACCTGCATAATATTGGGAATATTTGGTCCAACAACAGGTTGTTGTGGATGATGGGAGTATTGGGGGACATTAAAGTAGAAGAGAGAGGGCTGGAGAGATTGCTCAGTGGTTAAGGAGCTTGCCTGCAGAGTCTAAAAACCCGAGTTTGATTCCCCAGTACCCATATAAGCCAGATGCACAAAGTGGCACATGCACCTGAAGTTCATTTGCAGTGGCTGGAGGCCCTGGAGTGCCCCTACTTTCTCTTTCTCTCTCTCCCTCTCCCTCCCCCCTCTCTCTGTATCCCTCTGCTTACAAATAAATAAATTAAATATTAAAAAAAAAGTCAGGTGTGGTGGTACACGCCTTTATCCCCAGCACTCAGTAGGCAGAGGTAGAAGGATCACTATGAGTTCAAGGCCACCCTGAGACTACATAGTGAACTCCAAGTCAGCCCGGGCTAGAGACACTACCTCAAAAAAACAAAATAAAGTAAGGTAGATGAGGGAAAGAAAAAAGAGTAGGAGCAAGAAAAGAGAGTGTTGTTTGGTGAAGGGGGATGGAGGGAGAAGACAAAGGAGGGAGGGGATTATGTAGTTGTTGAAAATGAATTTTAACCTGCTACAAATCATGACTTCCCCAAGCTGATAAGAGTCTCTGAAGGATCAAGGGCAGCATTGCTAGCAGTAAACTGAGGTCAGCATCAGGCAAGGGAGCTCATTCTCACCACTGATTCAAGCCTCCAGTCTATGCAATGAGACAAGGAAAAGAAATGCATCCAGACCACCAAAGGAGGAGGAAAGCTGTTTTTATTATTTGCAGATAACACGATCTTTTATATTAAAAAATCTGGTAAAATTTCGAAGGAAGGAGGAACAGAGGGAAGACAGGAGGGAAAAAGAGACACTAATAGGGCTGGAGAGATGGCTCAGGGGTTAAGGCAATTGCCTCTAGTGCCTAAGGCCCTGGGTTCAATTCCCCAGGACCCACATAAGCGAGACCCACAAGGTGGTGGCCCTGGTTCTCTCCCCCCCCCCCTCTCTCTCTCCTCTCTGCTTGAAAATGAATAAAATATTTTAAAAAAAGAGACACTAATAAAACTAAGACACTATAAGATACTATGACTAATAAAAATGAGTTCAGAAAGTTTATAGGACATTTTTACACAAATCAATTTTGCTGGGGCCTGGTGGCACACGGCTTCAATTCCAGCACTTGGGAAGCATCCCTAGTAGGAGGATCACCGCGAGTTCAAGGCCAGACTGGGACTACAAAGTTCCACGTCCGCCTGGGATAGAGTGAAACCCTACCTAAAAAAAAAAAAAAAAAATCAACTGTGAAGGGCTGGGGAGATGGCACAGTAGTTAAGGGAGCTTCCTTGCAAAGCCTGCTGCTGTCCCAGGTTCCATTCCCCAGTACCCAAATAAAGTCAGATGCACAAAGTGGCATGTATCTGGAGTTGGTTGGCAGTGGCTAGAGGCCCTGGCATGCCCATTCTCTCTCTCTCTCTCATAAATTAATCAATTAATTTTAAAAAGACCATAAAAACCATTTGATGGCAAAACCTTGTCTTCACAAACTTCTCGGGGACAAAACCTGACATAGACTGATAATTTAAACCGGCAAATTTAAGCCATGATGAGAATACAGTTTTCAAAGAAGGAAAAAAAAAAACGGAAAAAAAAAAGAAGAATAGAGTTATCATCAATGTATTTGGCTATAGAATGTTACCCTCAGTCACTATGGGAGCTGATAAAAAGTCATGATAAAAGGTCATACCTTGAATTGCCATTCTAAAACCTGAAGAATTCTGAAGCTGTAAACACCTACGCCCAAGCATATGGGCTTTTCTTATATTCTTACCAAGCAGCTCAATGGGCTGAGGTATGCTCTTCAGGAAACTCATTTAAATACATCTCATATAAACTACTACAGATTCCTACCCTGTTTCAGTTCAGAAAAAAAGGCCTCGAACAACACATCAAAAGGAGGAAATCAATGGCCCACAATTGTGCTGGTTATTTTTATCTCCTGGCTGGTCCAGAGAGCAGAGGAACATGTTCCTCTGCATAGAAATACTTCCTGGTTCGACATCCTGGGTGCTGTGTGATCTAGGCAAGCTTCCTGCTTCACATGAACCTTCTTCCTCTCCTGTGGCCTCCTGGCCCTGCCCTAGGATGGTATGTATGCCCTGATCCCTCCTGTCCTGCAGCTATGTCTACAGGCCTCCAGGCTGGCCTGGATCTCTCTCCACTGTTTATTGTACCACCCCATCGGAAGGTGCCTCCTCCTTCTACCACTTGAGCATGCATTTTATTTTACTTTCTGTAAGGGAAGAAACAAGGCACTGTGTACTATGAATAAATCAATCAACCACTCTCTTTCCTCCTCCCAGTACTCCCAGGGCCTCATACATGCTAGGCAAGAGCTCTATCACTGAGCTAGCAATTTTTCCCTCTTTTTTTTTTTTTTTTTTTGGTTTGGTTTTTCAAGGTAGGGTCTCACTCTAGCTAGCCCCAGGCTGACCTGGAACTCTCTTTGTAGTCCCAGTCTAGTCTAGAACTCACAGCCTTCCTCTGCCTCCTTCTGGGATTAAAGGCGTCATCCTCCACCTCCCCAGCTCCCGGCCCTTCTCATGTGCATGTGCTGTGTAAAGAGACTTGTGCCACAGCACACATGGAGATCTGAGGTCAACTTCTGGCTGTGGGTCTTAGCCTTCCACCTCCACAGGAAGGGTCACTACCAGAGGCAGGGTCAGCCTTTTAGGCAGTATCTGTGATTGCTGACCACACAGGTCACCAGGCTAGCTTGCTGGCTATCTTCCAGACTTGCCTCCCATCTGGCCATAGGCGTGACTGGATTAGAGAAGCCTCTCACAGCTTTCAGCTTTCGAGGTGAGGTCTGGGGATCCAAAAACAGGTATTTCTGCCGACATGGCAAGCACTTTATGCATGGAGCCAACTCCCCAGACCCTCTTTTTACCTTTGGTTTTTTAAAAAAAATATTTGTTTTCTTTGAGAGAAAGAGGCAGAGAGAGAATATGAATGGACACACCAGGGCCTCTAGCTACTGCAAACAAACTCCAGACACACGTACCAAGTTGAGCATCTGATTGTATGTGGGTAGTGGGGAATTGAACTCAGGTACTTCTGCTTTGCAGGCAAACGCCTTAACTGCTAAGCCATCTCTCCAACCCTTCTCTTTACCTTTGAGACAGAGTCTAATTTGCCCAAGCAGACCTTGAACTTGAGATCCTCCTGCCTCAGCCTCCCAAGTAACTGGGATTACAGGCCTGTGCCACAGGGCCTGGTTTGAAATTCTTGAAGAAAAATGCTGGAATAAACTTTCAGAATAAGTGAACTCTTCTGGGGCAACTTCTGTCATTCTAACAGAGAGAATATCAAACGTGAGAATTTTCATTTTCAATAAATCACATCCAAATCTGTTTAGAACCATCGTGGAGAAAAATGTGTGAAAATGTGGCAGCTGATACATCCCTTCTGGAACAAAAGAAGTTGAACCAGCTCCCAGTCCTAACAGATCACCTTGGCGGGAGAATCCTGGGAACTTCTCTCCCTGAATCTAGTTGGCAGAACACACTGTGTTCAGCATGTAAACTTGACAGCTAGTGAGAGCAAGGCGTCCCCAGGCAACGATGCCCAAAGGAAAGCCCAGCAGAGAGAATGGAACTCCACACGTGCTAATGCCAAGATTCTGTGTGAGGAGAGGAGAGGACAGTCACACAGTGAGAGCAGATTGAGGTCAAGATGGCAGTGTCTACCCAGCAAGGTTCTTATGGGTCACAGCTACTGGTTCTTGTAAGAGGGCACATAAAGAAAGATGTCCACGGAGGAGCCCACGGGACCTCGTGCTGTCTTCCCTCTACCTCACCAGGCAAGGTGGGATTACGAAGGACCGCAGAGCAGCCTAGACCCCAGCAGTGCCAGTCAGCATTGCTGTTTCAAGGCCCAGTCAAGTCCCCTGGTGGGCAGCAACTCTGCATGGGATATAAAAGGGTAGTAGGCATCTACAGAGTGCTTGTCCTTGCCTGCAGCCTTTGGGGCTCCTTCAGTGCCCCCCCCCCCCGAAGCCCATCGCAGCCTGGACCTCAGGCCTCCTTAGGAGTACCAGCTGCCAGCCTAACCATTGGCTCAACTCTACCCTCAGCAAGTTAGTGCTCAACCAGACAGGCCGTCTTCAGTCACAGGCTCCCTTCCTGGCCATGCACTGCCTTGATCCACACTCTGGTAGTGACCTTTCCTATGACCCTAATTCTGGTAGTGACACTCCCTGCTGAACCTGCTTCTGGTAGTAACCCTCCCTGCTGATCTGATCATTCCCTAGTAGTGACCGTCCCTGCGACCATGCCTCTAGTAGTGACCCTCCCAGCTGATCTTGCCTCTGGTAGTGACCCTCCCAGCTGACCATGCCTCTGGTAGTGACCCTCCAAGCTGACCCTGCCTCTGGTAGTGACCCTCCCAGCTGACCCTGCCTCTGGTAGTGACCCTCCCAGCTGACCCTGCCTCTGGTAGTGACCCTCCCAGCTGACCCTGCCTCTGGTAGTGACCCTCCCAGCTGACCCTGCCTCTGGTAGTGACCCTCCCAGCTGACAATTCCCTGGTAGTGACCCTCCCTCTAGTAGTGACCCTCCCTCTGGTAGTGACCCTCCCAGCTGATCATTCCCTGGTAGTAACCCTCCCAGCTGACCCTGCCTCTGGTAGTGACCCTCCCAGCTGACC
>PVHP010002741.1:0-36356 GCA_004024765.1 Zapus hudsonius | reverse complement strand
CCGTCTGCCCCACGAAGTCGCTCTGATCGCGGCCGGCCGCTCCGCCCAGGGACCCAGGGCCCGCCAGGAAGTCCAGCGCAGATTGCAGCAGCGACATGGCGGCGGCCGATCGGCGGCGACGGGAGCCGGCCCCCCGGGGGGCTCAAGCTCGGGGCTCCGTGCTGCCGGGTCAGCGGCAGCCGGCAGACCACCCCGCCATCTTCCGCCCGCGCCGTGACGTAACGCGAGGGCACGTAGCGTCGCCCCGTCCCCACCCCTGCGCGACGGGCGGAAGGGTCGACGCGCTCACTTCCGCCGCGCAGGCGCAGAAGCGGAGGTCGGCGGCTCACTTCCGGCGGGGCCGCTCTCGGGCGGTCAGTCCCGGAGCCGTGGCGCCGAGGAGTGCTCTCCGCGCCGCTCCCCGCCCGGGTCGCCGCTCCCCGCCGCTCCCCGCGGGCTCGGGGACCACCGTGTCGCTCGGGGTCCCGCGTCGGTGGTGGCGGGGGCGCTGCGGACTGTCCCGGCGCCCACCGCTCGCGCCTCCAAGGTAAACGAAGTCGGGGTTCCCCACCACCCAGGCGCGGGGAGGGCTGTGTTCTCTGGACCCACAGACACGCAGTCATGCGTGGGGTTTGCAACCCCACCGTTGCATTGAAAGTCTTTAAGAAAAGAAAAAAACGCAGGTTTAGGGGCTGGAGAGATGGCTCAGCGGTTAAAGCGCTTGCCTGCAAAGCCTGATGACCTGAGTTCGACTCCCCAGAACCCACGTAAAGCCAGGCGCACAGAGTGGCGCATGCGTCTGGAGTTCGTTTGCAGTGGCTGGAGGTCCTGGCGCACCCATATTCATTCATTCATTCTCTCTGTGTCTTTCTGCATACATATACATATATATGTATATGTATATTATATGTGCATGTATATATATATATCTTAGGAAAGTGAGTAGAAACGTCAGTTCTAAATCAGACGTGGTGGCTCACGCCTATAATCCCAGCATTCAGGAGTCTGAGACAGGAGAATCATCATGAGTTTGAGGCCAGCCTAAACTACATAATTACAGGTCAGTCTGGGCTAGAATGAGATTCCGCCACAAAAACAACCACAACAAAAATAAACCTGGACTGGGAAGATGGCTCATTGGTTAAAGGCGCTTGCTTTCAAAGCCTGCTGGCTTGCGTTCAGTCCTCTGGTGCCCACGTAAAGCCAGATGTGCAAAGTGTAGCATGCGTCTGGAGTTCTTTTGCAATGGCAAGAGATCCTAGGCCAATAATTATCTCTCACAAGTAAATAAAAACAAATGTTTTTAAAACCCGAAAAGGGAAAGTCAGATCTGAACGAGGGCCAAGAGTACCATGTGTTACCTAAAGCTGCCCTTTGGTGTGTGACAATCATGCACATAGCTCACCACCACCATCACTGTCTCCTTTTCTTCCTGGTCCCTGAAGACGTGTGAGGATGCAGCCCCTTGTGTAGAGTGGACATTCTTGAACCCAAGAGCCCAGATAAGCCATCTCATGCTATTGAAAATACCTTTTGTTAAAAACAAAACAAACAAGCCAAAAAAAAAAAAAAAAACCTTTTGAGACAGGCTGTCTTAAAAGTAGTATACAAGGAATGAACGAGGACTATGAATTTAGGCACACCAAGGTGATAGATACATAAGCAATTTCATGGGGATGGCAGAGTAGAAGTTGTGCATCAACCCAAAATTTGGAGGAATAAAGAGTCAAAGAAGAGATGGGGCATGGAGGACCCTCGGAGGCGTGTGGCAGCTATGACGGCAGTGTGGGGGTGACATGAAACAAAGCCAGTGGAAAGGAACCAAGGCTTTCTAATACAGAATGGAAGAGTATGGAGTATTGTTTCTCAGAATTCAGTCACATCCAGACTGGTAAGTGGGATATTTGCTTTGGACATAGGAAAAGCATTTTGCTGTAAGAAAAACTTTTAGGAGGCAGAAAAGGAGGAAAAATGATTTCCAGTTGCAGATCTCTTTAAAAAGCAGACTTCTCTGATGGCTTCTGATTTCTGTATAAGGAAAGATATCTGAAAGCCAGAGGGAGGCAGGAACCCAAGGCTTAAATAGTCTTTTAGAGACAAAGTAGCCATTGTGAGAAACCTCATGAGTAATTCAGTGGAAAGCATGATAGAGTTTAAGACCATGAACTCCTACTGACATGACCTAGAACAAGTGGAAAGTTTCTTTTTTTTTATTTATTTATTTATTTATTTATTTATTTATTTTTGATTTTTTTTTTTTTAACCTCAGGCTAACCTGGAATTCACTATGTAGTCTCAGGGTGGCCTCTGCCTCCCGAGTGCTGCAATTAAATTCTGCAAGTACTTTGGAAACCAAAGTCTGCTCAGACTGTTTAATAAATGTCAATTATGTTTGTCTTTTCAATAGATGCCATACTAATGTCATCTGAACCCAGATCTATATCTGTAGTCGTCTCTCCTGATCTTCCAGATGTTTCTTAGATTTCTCACCCGTGTATGTGTACATACATGTTGAAAACTGAATCTGTGCTCTTGTTCCCCTAACATATTTTGTAGCAGATTTCAATGGAAAGAGAATTCCTTCATAATGATAATGGGTTGAATACATCAAAAGGACATATCAACCCTAAACATGTTTGTTCCTAATAATAATAAAGTTCTAAAATGTGTTAAACTGAAGCCAATAGAACTCCAAGGAGAAGGCTAGAAAGATGGCTTGCCTGAAAAACTTAAGTCTGGGTTCAGTTCCCCAGTACCCACATAAAACCATATGTACAAGGTGGTGCATGAATTTGGAGTTCTGTTGCTGCAGGTAAAAACTCTGGTGTGCTTACTCATTCACTCTCTGTCTCTCTGTCTCTGTCTCTCTCAGCTTACAAATAATAACAATAATAATTAAAAAAAAAACCCAAGGAGAGATGTGCAAATTGGAGATTGGGGTATTTGGGGCTATCCTTTTCTCAATGACTGTTAGAAGCATCCAGAAACAACTAAGGATAGAGTAGACTGGAATCACATTATCAGCCAACTTGAACTGATGAACACTTACAGAGCAGTCCCCCAACATGAGCAGAAGGTACATAGAACATTTCCTCAGCTAGAACACATTCTGGGCAGTGAAACAAGTATGTTCTCTGACCTCAATGAATTTATCTAACAATTAGTAACAAGAAAACCCTTCCCTTTTGCTCTTTGAAACTTCGGTAACTCACTTTTTTTTTTTTTTTTTTTTTTTTTTTTTTTGGTTTTTCGAGGTAGGGTCTCACTCTAGCCCAGGCTGACCTGGAATTCACTATGTAGTCTCAGGGTGGCCTCGAACCCACAGCAATCCTCCTACCTCTGCCTCCCGAGTGCTGGGATTAAAGGCGTGCGCCACCACACCCGACTGGTAACTCACTTTTAAGTAACCCATGAGTCAAAGAAGAATTCAAAAGGAAAAGTGTTTTGAACTGGATAGAAATGAAACTACAGGGCTGGAGAGGTGGCTCAGTGGTTAAGGTGCTTGCCTGCTAATTCTGTTGACCCGAGTTTGATTCCCCAGTACCCATTCTTTCTATCTGTGTCTCTTCTCTCTCCACTGGCAAATAAATAAATAAATATTTTTTAATATTTTATTTATTCATTTTCAAGCAGAGAGAGAGAGAGAGAGAGAGAGAGAGAGAGAGAGAGAATATGCACCAGGGCCACCACCTTGTGGGTCTGGCTTATGTGGGTCCTGGGGAATTGAACCTGGGGCCTTAGGCACTGGAGGCAAGTGCCTTAACCACTGAGTCATCTCTCCAGCCCTAAATAATTTTTTTTAAAGTTGACTCTTTTCTTCTTTTTTTTAAAAAAATATTTTATTTATTCATTTTCAAGCAGAGAGAGAGAGAGAGAGCACCAGGGTCATCACCTTGTGGGTCTGGCTTATGTGGGTCCTGGGGAATTGAACTGGGGGCCTTAGGCACTGGAGGCAAGTACCTTAACCGCTGAGCCATCTCTCCAGCCCCTAAATAAATATTTTTTAAAAAATGAAAATGCAAAGCTGGAGAGATGGGTCAGTGGTTAAGGTACTTGCCTGCAAAGCCTAATGACCTGGGTTCAGTTCTCCAGAACCCACATAAAGTCATATGCACAAAGTGGCACACGTATATGGAGTTTCTTTGCAGTGGCTAGAGGCCCTAGAGCACTCATTTGCTCTCATGCTCTCTCTCTGCTAAAAATATTTTTTTAATGAAAATACAGGGCTGGAGAGATGGCTTAGTGATTAAGGCTTTTTGCCTATAAAGCAGATGGACCTGAGTTCGATACCCTAGTACCCATGTAAAGCCAGATGCACAAGATGGCATGTGTGTCTGGAGTTTGTTTACAGTGGCTGAAGGCCCTGGAGTGCACATTCTCTAGCTGCTTCTCTCTCTCAAATAAATCAATTAAAATATTTTTTTTTAAATGAAAATACATCTGGGTGTGGTGGCACATGCCTTTAATCCCAGCACTTGGGAAGCAGAGGTAGGAGAATCACCATGAGTTCAAGGCCACCCTGGCACTGCATCGTGAATTCCAGGTCAACCAGGGATAGAGTGAAACCCTACTCTGAAAAACCAAAAGGAAGAAAAAAAGAAAACAATAGCCTTTCAAAACTGCAAGATGCTGTTAAATCACTAGACAACAGGTCAATACCAGTCACTACCTCAGTGTTCATCTTGAGAAATTAGAAAAGAGAAAAAGTCAAAGTAACTATAAGAAGGGAGGCGTAGTAGGTGTAGTTCAATGAAAGGAAACAAAAATGATAGAAAATCAACGAAACCAAGAGCTGATTCTAATGAGAGCAATAAAATTAAAAAAAAAAATCTGGCCAAATTCAATAAGGAAACTTTCCCCCCCTCTTGTCAGGAATGGAAGACTTTATTCTCGGCACTTGGGAGGTTGAGGTAGGAGGGTTGCCATGAGTTCTAGGCCACCCTGAGACTACATGTCACATCAGCTAGAGCAAGACCCTACCTCGAAAAAACAAAAGAAAAAGAAAGTAGTATTGGGCTGGAGAGTTAAGGCTCTTGCCTGCAAAGCCTAACGACCCATGGTTGATTCCCCAGGGCCCATGTCAAGCCAGTTGCACAAAGTGGTTCGTGTATCTGGGGTTTGTTTACAGTGGCTGAAGGCCCTGATGTGACCATGCTCGCTTTCTCTCTCTCTCTCTTTCTCTCTCTCTCTCTCTCTCTCTCTCTCTCTCTCTCTCTCTCTCTCTCTCTCTCTCTCTCCTCTCCCTGCTTGCAAATAAATAATTTAAAAAAATTTTTTTAAGTAGCATTAAAGCTGGGCTTGCTGGCGCACGCCTTTAATACCAGCACTTGAGAGGCAGAGGTAGGAGGATCTCTTGTGAGTTCAAGGCCAGCCTGAAACTGCATGGCGAATTCCAAGTCAGCCTGGGCAAGAGCAAGACCCTACCTCAAAAAAAAAAAAAAGAAAGAAAGAAAGAAAAAAGAAAATGTTGTGGGTTTTTTTTTTTGGGGGGGGGGGTTTGAGGTAGTGTCTCACTCTAGCCCAGGCTGACCTGGAATTCACTCTAGTCTCAGGGTGGCCTTGAACACACGGCGATCCTCCTACCTCTGCCTCCCGAGTGCTGGGATTAAAGTGCCCAGCTCTGACTAATGTAATTTATACTACTAGAAAGTGAAAAGATGGGGGCTGGAGAGATGTTCAGTGGTTAAGCACTTGCCTCCAAACTCTAAGGTCCTGGGCTTGATTCCCCAGTGCCCACATAAAGCCAGATACACAAAAGGGCACATGCATCTGGAATTTGCTTGCAGCAGCTAGAGGCCTTGGCTCACCCTCTCGCTCTTTCACTCTGTCTCATTCTGCTTGCAAATAAATAAAATATTTTTTCAAAAAAAAGAGTGAAAAATTAGCCGGGCATGGTGGGCACACCTTTAATCCCAGCACTCAGGAGGCAGAGGTAGGAGGATCGCCGTGAGTTCAAGGCCACCCTGAGACTACATACTGAATTCCAGGTCAGCCTGGGCTAAGAAAGAAAGAAAGTGAAAAAATAATCCAGCATTGGTGGCTCACACCTTTAATCCCAGCACCTGGGAGGCTGAGGTAGGAGGATTGACATGAGTTCAAGGCCAGCTTGGTTTACAGAGTGAGTTTCAGATCATTATGCTGTAGTGAAATCCTGTCTCAAAAAGGAAAAAATAAAGTGAAAAAAAAAGCATTATCTGGGCCTAAACAGATGGCTCAGTAGTTAAGATGCTTTTCTGCAGAACCTAACAACCAGAGTTTGATTCCCCAGGACCCACGTAAAGCCATGTGAACAAAGCGGCAGGTGTATCTGGAGTTTGTTTGCAGCAGCTGGAGGCCCTGGTGCACCCATATTCGTTCTCTCCTCTCTGCTTGCAAATCAATATTTTAGAAATAGAGCAAAAAATTGAGGGAATGGACAGCAAGATTGAGGAATTCTTTGCAAATTGCATATTTGGTAAGAGTACCATCTGGAATCCTGGTAATGCATCTTCAAGGGTAGGGTCTCACTCCAGCCCAGGCTAACCTGGAACTTACTCTGTAGCTCAGGCTGGCGTAGAAGGCTCTGGGATGTCTCGGCTTCTTTAGATATGCCTCACAGGCCTGTTAATGGCCTCAGGCTTTCCCTGTTTCATGCCCAAACCACACATCTCAGGTCGCTCTTGCCTTGCATTTTCACAAGACTGAGCATTCCAAGAAAGATTCCGTGTGAACTACTTGGAATGTAGCCTAGATACTTGGTGACTGTCTCTTGTTCTTGTCACCACCACCTTGTTTACACAAGGTGTGTTTCTAATGTCACTTCCACCTCTCCCATTCTGAGGATGTCGTCCAGCAGCCTTGTTCTCCCTGCACGTGTGTGTGTGTGTGTGTGTGTGTGTGTGTGTGTGTGTGTGTGTGTGTGTGTGTGAGTCCAGTGCTCACTGCACTCAGGTGTTGTCTTTCTTGGGTCTGCCAGGAGGGCATAAGTAGCCTGGATGTATGAGCCTCCAGCTCAGTCTCCCATGAATCTCCAGCTTTGTTCTTTCAATATTCAGAAATCCTGCCATTACTTCTATCCTTGCACAACTCCATGTACCCCTGTTTTCAGTCTAGTCTTTTTTCTTCATTGACATGTGTCTTAAAAACTGGTGTGTGAGGCCAGGTGTGGCAACACACGCCTTCAATCCCAGCACAGGGGATGCAAAGGTAGGAGGATTGCTGTGAGTTCAAGACCAGCCTGGGCTACAGAGTGAGTTCCAGGTCAGCCTGGGCTGGAGTGAGACCCTACCCTACCCCCCCCCCCAAAAAAAAAGCCCTGGTATGTATATGATGACTTGTAGCTGAACATGTAAATGCTAGGTGCTGAGTTGTGTTCTTTCTAACTGTGGAGAGGATTTCCTGAGCCGGAAAATCCCTGATCTAGCTGTTTTCAAGTGTTCCATTTTGTGGCATTCAGCACAGTCACATTCTTAAGTTCCCAGCACCATCTTGCAAAACTGTAACTTTATGCCCATTAAACACCAGCCACCAGCCACATTTTTCTAGCTGCTGACCTTTTTTTTTTTTTTTCAGTTAAGGCCTCGCTCTAGCCCAGGCTGACCAGGAACTCACTATGCATTATGTAGTCCCAGGCTGGCCTCAAACTCATGGCGATCCTCCTACCTCTGCTTCCAGAGTGCAAGTGCTGGGACTAAAGGCGTGACCACCATACTCTGCTTCAGCTCTTTTTATGTGTGGCATGAGGAGGGTGCAGCATCATTCTTTTCGTGCAGATACTTGGTTGTCCCGATACCACTTGTTGAAAAGACCTGCCGAGCGTGATGGCACACGCCTTTAATCCCAGCACTCAGGAGGCAGAGGTAGGAGGATCACCGTGAGTTCAAGGCCACCCTTAGACTACATAGTGAATTCCAGGTCAGCCTGGGCTAGAGTGAGACCCTACCTCAAAAAACCAAAAAAAAAAAAAAAAAAAAAAAAAAAAAAAAAAAAAAAAAAAAAAAAAAAGAAAGAAAGAAAGAAAGAAAGAAAGAAAGAAAGGAAAGAAAAGACCCTGCTTCCCCAGTTAGTGAACTTGGTCCCCTTGTCAAAAATAACGACTGAGTTGGCCACAAATGCATGGGCTTATTTCTGAACTCCATCATCTCTGTGCCAATCCTGGGAACAGGATTGTTTTTCGGCTTGTGAATGGGAGAGCCAGTAGGGGTGATCTGTTTTACCCAGTGGAAGGATGAGAGCAGTGAAAAGAAGCCCAGCAACATGGTGAGTCTTGGGAAGAGGAAGCTAGACTGCAAAGGCCCCCCCAGAGTATGCCTCCATGGGCAAGGCATTCTGGAGACGGCCAAGGGGCAAGGTCTGGGTGTGGAGAGCTTGGGTGCTAGTGTGGCTGTGGAGGACCCGGAACACTGTGCCACAGAGGAGCAGGAAATGTAACCAAGACCACATTGTCACCCAGGTACCACATGCTGTCCCATTCTTCACACGTTTGTCTGTCACATGATTGCATCATCAAAAGGAGGAAGATGGCATAGCTCTGTCAATATCTTTGGTGCAACTAATGCTTCTCTTAGCATTTTTTTTAATATTTTATTTATTCATTTTCGATACAGAGAGAGAGAGAGAGAGAGAGAGAGAGAGAGAGAGAGAACCAGGGGGCCACCACCTTGTGGGTCTGGCTTATGTGGGACCTGGGGAATTGAACCCGGGGCCTTAGGCACTGGAGGCAAGTGCCTTATCCGCTGAGCCATCTCTCCAGCCCATCTCTTAGCATTTTTTGAAAACTATGTTTGCGTGCATGCATGCAGACACACTTCTTGCCACTGCACATGAATGCCAGATGCTAGTGCCTCTTTTTGGGGGAGGAGTTTCAAGGAATAGTCTCACTCTAGCCCAGGCTGACCTGGAATTCACTATGTAGTCTCACGCTGGCCTCGAACTCACAGCGATCCTACCTCTGCCTCCTGAGAGCTGGATTAAAGATGTGCACCACCACACCCCGCTTTTTGCATCTTGCTTTATGTGGGTGGCTTGGACATTGTACCTGGGCCAGGAGACTTTGCAAGCAAGCACTTTTAATCACTGATTCACCTTCCTAGTCTCTCAGCATTAATTTTATCCCTCTGGGTCTGTTTTATGTCCTCGCAGCATTTAATGGCTTAATAATTAGTCTTTAGGGGCTTAAAGGTGCTTGCTGGGAAAGCGTGGTGGCCCCAGATTTGATTCCCCAGTACCCACAGAAAACCAGATGCACAAAGTGGCCCATGTTTCTGGAGTTTTTTTTACAGTGGCAAGAAGCCCTAGCTTGCTCATATTCTTTCTCCCTTTTCTCTGTCTCTCAGATAAATAAAATATTTAAAAATTAATTTGTCTTTAAAAATCTTTTTTGTTAAAAGCAACTTTGGTGCAGATGAAGGTAAGCCAGACATGCTGTGTTAACCTTGGTTTGTCACCATGGTCACAATTCCTGAAGCTGCACTTCCCAGTATCCTGATCCTGGCTGTTCCTTCCCCATCCTCCCAGGGAGTACTGCTATCTTCTGCTCCCGACTGTCGCCTAGCAGCCTCCATTCCCCTGTGTGCATAGTCTCCTTCCTCACCTGGGTCTATGCCACTTGTAGCTGTCTTTCCTGTGTCTCAGGAAAAGTGCCCAAGACAAAGTGTCACATTCCTCGGGAACAAGTGTTTCTACCAGGCCTAGTGGGCTTGCCCTTCTGGACACCAGCATCAGACTCCCAAGAGACACCTCCCAGGCACACCTTGTCCCCTGCTGTTCCATACTTGGTCCACCTCTCCCCTGCTCACAGCTCCAGCAGTCTTTAAAAAAAATATTTATTTGAGAGATAAAGAGGCAGATGGAATGGGTGTGCCAGGGCCTCCAGCCACTGCAAATGCATGGGCCACTTTGTGCATCTGGCTTTAAGTGTGTACTGGTGTCATGATTTGATCCAAGTGTCCCCCACAAACAATGTGTTCTGGGTAATCGATCCTCAGCTGATGGCAGTTTGGATTTTACAACCTCAATGGAGCTGTGTTGTTGGGGGCGGGCTTTTGAGGGTTATAAGCCAGCTTCCCCTTGCCAGTATTTGGCACACCTTCCTGCCCGCTGCTTGCAGTGCTGTGTTGGAGGTGATGTCCAGCCCTCTGCTCATGCCATCGTTTTCCCTGCCAGGATGGAGTCTTCCCTTGAGTCCCTAAGCCAAATAAACCCATTCCTCCACAAGCTGCTTTTGTTTGGGTTCTTTCTGCGCAGCAACTAGAAAGCTGTCTGCAACAACTGGGGAATTGAACTCAGGTCCTTCTGCTTTGCAGGCAAACGCCTTAACCACTAGGCAATCTCCCCAGCTCCGGCATTCTCGCCATACTCTGTCCCCATCTCCTGATTGCAGGTGGGGACTCGGCAAACCCTTCCCAGTGGCACCTCTCCAGTACCACGTGTCCTGAGTGCTCTCTTTGCCTGTGTCTGCACCTCAGCAAGGAGATTGTTCCAGCTCACATCTCACTTGTCCTCCTTCCCAGGCTGCTTCCCACAGCCTAAGCCCAGGCAGCCACAGCTGCGGGGGACGTTCTCTGGCTGTATACCTCAGCCAGGGGTGCACTATGAGCTCAAGCTGATGAAAGCAGTTTGTAGAGCAGAGTGACACTGGGCTTGGAGATGTCAGGCCTTCCTTTGTATGGGGTCTGCTCTTTCTACCCTGGGTCATTGCCTTTCCCCTATTGGAAATCAAGACAGTGTGTCTTGCCCATCACTGAACTTGCTTGTATTAATAGAGTCTGGTGTTGAGACTCTTGGCTCAAGGTTGGAAGTTTGCAGGAACAGCCTGGTGAAGTGTCCCTCTTCTGCTCCCTGTGGAAGACCCCACTGTCATGCTCAGAGCTACACTTCTTTCTAGGCTTCTGTGAGTGACCACCAGACGGCCCCACCATGTCTGAGCCCCAGACCCCGGAGCAGGCAGTGGTTGCTGAGGGAGACACTCTCCCCTGCAAGAAAGACAAGGATGCCAGGGAGGGGACCCAGAGCTCCCACCGTATGCTGGGCTTCAGCGATGCACTGCTGTCCATCATTGCCACTGTCATGGTCAGTGTGGGGCCTGCCCTTGGTTTCGGTAGCATCTGTGGGCATGCAAGCCCTTCGGGCAGGTGGGGGATGCCCAACACTGGCTAAAAGCCACTGACTCCTCAAATGCCCAGCCTAAGGATGGTTCCCGTGTCTCTGTTCCTTCAGATCCTGCCTGTGACCCACACGGAGATCTCACCAGAGCAGGTAATATGAACAAGCTGTGCTTGTGCAGTGTGCAGATGAGAGGTCCTAACCTGGACTAGAGGAGCCATCCCCACACCCCTCAGGCAGCAGACCCCAAAGGAGGGTGCTCACTGAGAGGGCCAGGCTGTCTAGGCTGCACACCCTGTGCAGGTGGATGGTGAGGGCTTGAGCCCAGATTCCTGCAGAGGGGCTTTGTCTCCTGCTAGTGGACCATAGGCAGCAATACCTTCCCTGGGAGGAAGCATATCCACTCGAGACCTGTGCCACACCACCTGCGTGAGTGGGGAAGAGCTTTTAAAAGAATCTATGTAACAGCCAAGCCTGAAGGAGCACGCCTTCAATCCCAGCCCTCAGGAGAAAGCAGTACAAAGTTCAAGGCCAGCCTTAGACTACAGAGTGAATTCAGGTCAACCTGGGCTAGAGGGAGACCCTGCCTCAAAAACGAAACATTTTTTAATATTTGTGTATTAAGTCAACTTTATGTTAATTTTTTGAGTCAGCAACACGTGGCTCCTTAGAAATGGCATGACTTTGGAAGATATTTGGACACTTGGGTGCCTCTCAGTCCCCCCATATGACAGCATGTCACCCTCTAACCTCGCAGGTGCTGTGAGTCCTGGAGTAGAGAGGCTGCAGTTGCACCGAGCGGGCCCAGCCACACTGTGGTTTGGCTGCAGCCATACCTAGAGCCGCTGAGGTTGGGCTTTTGTACTATGAGGAGATGGTTTACCACACTGGTGGAAGGATGGAGTAGAAAGTGTGCTTTGGGGCTGGGGAGATGGCTCAGCGGTTAAGGTGCTTGCCTGCAAAGCCTAAGGACCGAGATTCGATTTCCCAGTGCCCACGTAAAGGCAGATGCACAAGGTGGCGCATGCATCTGGAGTTTGCCCTGGCACATCCATTCCTTCTCTCCTTGCAAATAACAATTTTTTTAAATAAATATTTTTTTATTTTTCAAGCAGAGAGATACAAAGAGAGAGAGAGAACACCAGGGCCACCACCTTGTGGGTCTGGCTTATGTGGGTCCTGGGGAATTGAACCCAGGGCCTTAGGCACTGGAGGCAAGTGCCTTATCCGTTGAGCCATCTCTCCAGCCCACAAATAACAATTTTTAAAAATAAAAATTATGCTTTTAGGGGCCTGAGTATCAGACTACACCTTGCTGTGTGTGGGTTTGTTCTGAGGGAAAGGAAAAGTGGCTGAGAGAGCAAGGCCCCCGTGTGGGCCAGCAGTGTGCTCCATTCAGCCTGTCATGAGATGCTTGCCTGGACACAAATTCAGAGCAGGGCTGATGTGAGGTGCCCATGGGCAGTTCTCAGCAGGAAGGCATGTCCAGCACTCTGGACCACTTGTCTCATGATCAGGGTCATCTTTTGGTTGGTTGGTTGTTTTTTTGTTGTTGTTTGTTTTGTTTTGTTTTGTTGTTTTTGGAGGTAGGGTCTCGCTCTAGCCCAGGCTGACCTGGAATATACTATGTAGTCCCAGGCTGGCCTCAAACTCACATCCATCCTCCTGCCTCTTCCTCTCAAGTGCTGGGATTAAAGGTGTGTGCACCACATCCTGCTCAGGGTCATCGTTTGAAAACTGATTTTTCAGTGCTGAGTCTTTATGTCTTAGAATGGTTCTTAGAATATGCCTGAGAGACTATGGGGTGCTTCCAGAGATGACATTTTCAGAAGGAAGAGGGGCTGGTAGGTGCTGGGGTAATACAAACCTCCCCAGGCATGATGGTCTTCACAGCTGTGTTTCACTCTGTTCTAGAGGAGACTGTGGACTTTGAACACCCTAGTTCAGAAAGCTTAGTGGGCTAGAGATGGGCATCAATGGTAGTGTGCTTGCTCAGCAAGCATCATGAGGCCCTAGGTTCCATTCCCAGAAACGAGATTTGTTTTGTTTTGTTTTTTCGAGGTATGGTCTCACCTTAGCCCAGGCTGACCTGGAATTCACTATATAGTCTCAGGCTGGCCTCAAACTCATGGTGATCCTCCTACCTCTGCCTCCAAAGTGCTGGGATTAAAGGTGTGCACCACCATATCCAGCGAGATTTTTTTTTTAAGGACTTTACCACACTTAATTGCTAATCTTTACTTGGGAGGCTGAGGCAGGAGAGATTACAAGTTCAAGGCCAGCCTGGGTAATTTAGTGAGACCTTGTCTTAAGAAGTTAAAAACAGGTTTGAGGGTATATAGCTCAGTGGTAGACCACTTGCCTAGTACTGGAGAGAAAAAGGGAGGTGGGGGGAGAGAGTGTAAGAGCAAGCATGGTGACAATAAGATCCAAACTGAAATTCCAGGTTACTGAGCCAAAGAGGCTACTTGCACAAAAAAAAAAAAAAACAAGGAAACCACTACAGTGATCAGTTTTCAATATTTGTTCAAAAAGCATAAAGTCCAAGCCAGGTATGGTGGTGCACACCTTTACTCCCAGCTCTCAGAAGGCTGAGGTAGGATTGTCATGAATTCAAGGCCAGCCTGGGCTAGAGAGAGACTCTGCTTCAACACCCCCCTCAAAAAAAATAGCCTTTAAAAAAAATCTAAATTTTTGAGCTGAAGGTGCTTGCTTGCGAAGCCTGCCATTTGATTCCCCAGTACCCACATAAAGCACAAAGTGGCACATACCTCTGGAATTTGTTGGCAGAGGCATGAGAAGGCCCTGGTGTACCCATACACATGCATATTCTGTCTTTCTCTCTCTCTCTCTCTCTCTCTCTCTCTCTCTCTCTCTCTCTCTCTCTCTCTCTCTCTGGTTGAAAATAGGTAAATGAAAATATTTTTTAAATGATGAAGCCCCTTCTCATGAAGGGTAAGGTCTCTGTTGATTGAGGTTTTCTGCTGGCACACTTGTCTCCAGTCCCTCAGCGGGTGTTCACCGGTGGCACCCATCCTGTCTGCAATTCCACTGTGGGCTTTTCAAGGTGCTTCTGCTCAAGGCCATTTGGAATTGCTTACCTAGGCAGTGTTAGGTCTGACCCTCTGACCTAAATGTCCGTGTTTCTCTAAAATTCACGTGTTGAAATTTTTTCTTTTTTTTTTTTAAGTAAAAACTTTGTATGAAGTAGTCATGCGTTGGTACTGTTTTCCTCCTTCCTGCCCCCTTCCACTAAAGGCCCCCCTCAGTGGGATTGCTGGTGTGTTCCGTGGAATGGAGGGCTGTGTGTTGTGCTGTGCGAGCAGTCATTGGTGGGGGGGGCAATGCCTCTGGATATCCCCCCCACCGTGGCTCTTACAGTCTTTCCACCCCTCTTCTGCAAAATTCCCTGAGCCATGAGGAGTGAGTTTTAAGTCTACTTTAGTGCTGAGCTCTCAGCAGCTTCGAGACTTCAGCTTGGGAGGGTTGGAGTGTCCTCAGTGTTTCCATCACCCTGGTGCAGGTTGCTGGGCTCGCCGTGGAAGCAGCACTCTTGCTGACTTTCTTGAGGCAGCATTTCCCACTAGCCCAGGCTGCTCTGGAACTCACTCTGTAGCCCAGGCTGCCCTCATGCCCACAGTGATCCTCCTTCGGGAGCTCAGCTTCCGGAGCTCTGGGATTGAGAGCAAAGCCACCATGCTCAGTGACTTGGGTGTTTGTGAAAGGTCTCGGTGGCAGACCTCTGTCCCTCTGTCCCTTCTGCTGTGGTTGTTCAGCAAGCCTCCTAAGGTGATGGTATCGAGGCTTTATGGTACCATGCTTGGCCTTGGGAGCTGATACTTTGGGAAAACTGCCTGCTAAGACACCTCTGAGGGTGGGGGTGGAGCAGGCGCTCTGGTGTGAGGCCGTGCCCTTGAAGTGATGTCGTCAGGTTCATGTGTAACTGTCCTAATAGCAGTGCTCTTTCCATACAGCAGTTTGACAAAAGTATACAGAAACTTCTAGCAACCAGGATCGCTGTCTACCTGATGACATTTCTAATTGTAACTGTGGCCTGGGCAGCACACACCAGGTAGGGGCCAGGCTTTTTGAAGCAAGGTCCTCCTAGTCATAAGTTGCTCGGGGCAGGAGGGCACTGCAGGGAATGCTGAGGGTGCAGAAAGTCCCCGGATCTTGTGAAGCACTTGCACTGCCCTCAGAAGAACCGCAGAAGGTTTATCTTAGTACTTGCTCTCAGCAAAATTGTGGACACGTGGCCCTCTGCTCTCACTCTCTAGACTCGGGCTTTTTTTTTTCTTGGCATTTTTTGTTGGCCACGTGCTCCAGAAGCCCACAGCCCGGTGGATGCTCCTTGGGCTGAAGCCTTGGCTTGGCTTCCTGGCGGCCACGTGGAGCAGAGGGGCTCAGGCCCAGGGAGCCTGTGGGGAGTCTCACGGTTCTGCTCTGCGTCCTGCTCACCGGCATCCACGGGCCCAATGCCAGCAGAGCTGCCCTCTCTCTCAGCACCTGTGGGCGTCTGTGGCCTGTTGGCTTGTTAGCTGAAGACAGCTCCCAGGCTGGGAATACAGCTCAGCTGAGAAGGCCATGTCTTCACAGAGGATGGCTAGCATCCTGAGCCAGGATCCAGGCCTGTTGGGGAAACTGTGGCATGGGCCAAGTGGGAGGAGAGACTTCAGGGCCCTTTGGTGGGCTGTTGTCACATTACCTGTGATGGACAATGCTCCGTGTCAGTTTCTGTTGACAGTGTGGCCAGTTTCAGTAAGTTAGTGCTGAGATCCCAGGTGGGGAGAGGGAGGAGCACCAGTGAGAAAAGAACATTTCCTTTCTTCAAAGTGCATTTTAGACAGGAGGCTTGAGGGTGTGATGGACTCCCTCCCGCTCCACATTCTCAGTGGTCGTTTCCAGAACATGGCTGGGCAAGGCTCCTGGAACAGGCAGCTCATAAGCCATCTTGCTGGTCCTGCCTCAGCAAGGCCTCCCCTGACAACACTCAAGTCCCCAACCTCCATGCAGACGCCTGCTTCAAGAGGCATTCTGTGCCGGGTGTGGTGGCGCATGCCTTTAATCCCAGCACTTGGGAGGCAGAGGTAGGAGGATCGCCGTGAGTTCGAGGCCACCCTGAGACTACATAGTGAATTCCAGGTCAGCCTGGGCTAGAGTGAGACCCTGCCTCGAAAAACCAAAAAGAAAAAAAAGGCATTCTGTGACTGTCCCCAAGTGCCCAGGTGGTTTCTGCAGGTTGCGTTGTTTAGGAAGAACCCTTGGGAAGGCAGGTGCTTCCCATAGGACGAATGTTTTCTTTGAAATTATTACACTTCATGTACTAGGTAATATTTAAATTTGGTCTGAAAATATCTATGATGATATTTTAACTACACAATACTGGAGAGAGTGTTTTATTAATTTTATTGGAACCACATTTGAATGATGGCCCATCTTCTGCTTTTCCTAACTTTAGATTGTTCCAGGTTGTTGGGAAAATAGATGATACACTTGCCTTGCTCAACCTGGTGAGTTACTCCTATTCTTTTCATTGTAATTTAGCCTCCCACCCTGGAAGAGGGAGAGGCCATGGTCCATTCCATGCTCCTCAGATGAACCCTGGGTGTCCTTCTGTTTCAGACAGGGTCACTGGCTTCTACAGGGTCTGTGCTTGGCCTCCTGACTCACCAGCCCAGTAGCTGGTGAGGGGAGAGGTCTGGCCTAGCCCACCCTGGGGAGGTAGGGGTCTGGGGGCCCCTTGCTACTGTCCTGGAGTGCCCTCTTCCTCCTCTCCAGGCTTCATGATGACTGTCACCTCCCTCCTCCCTCCAGGCCTGCATGATGACCATCACCCTTCTACCCTACACGGTGAGGAATGACATTCTCCCCATGCCTCCCTGAGTGCCACCTGTGTGTGACTGTCCTTAAAAATGCAGACCAGGGCTCAGGGCTTGAATCACAGGCTACAAGGAGGAGAGGGTTCCGGGACGCAGAGCTTGTGGTCGGGGGCTGACTGGGATGCTGTGCAGGGTGGAGGAGAAGACACTGAGAGGACCCCTGCTGCCCCTTGCTCCCTCCATGACCCACACCACGAAGGCCTGAAGGACCATTTATAATGTTGATACAGCATGCAGGACTGCGACATGGAATTCAGTTGTGGAGGACTTTGCATGCATTTGGTGACACTTTGGATTTAAAGGGCTGAAGTGCAGTGGGGGAACTGCTCTGCTAGAAGGCTGTGGACACACGTACTCCTCCCCATATGCCAAGACAGTCTCCTTCCTGTGCCTAACTCAGGGCTTAGGAACTCTGATTGCATTTGGGTTTTTGTGTGGGTTCTCTTGACAGTTTTCCCTAATGGTGACATTCCCTGATGTGCCCCTGGGCATCTTCCTGTTCTGCGTGTGTGTGATTGCCATAGGGGCTGTACAGGTAGGGCTGGGGCCCCTGGGGTGTGGGCGTTTGATCACCATGGGGCATGCAAGTGGGTGTTGGCTCCACATCCCAAGGATCCTAGGCTCTGCCTGTGAACACTTGGGCTGTAGTATGCCCCGGGTCCTGCCTTGTTGACTAGGAACTGGGCAGGGCCTCACAGAAGCTTTGGGAGTGGCAGGGGCTTCTCAGATATCCCAGTGGGGTCCCCCTCAACCCTGAAAATGTGTACCTTGGTTCAAGGGTTGACTGGCCCTGGCGCTCCCTCGGCCTGCCTTTCCCACAGGCACTGATTGTGGGCTATGCCTTCCACTTCCCACACCTGCTGAGCCCAGAGATCCAGTGCTCCACACACAGAGCTCTCTCCAGGCAGCACATCCTGCGCCTTGTGCTCCGTGGCCCAGCGCTGTGCTTTGTTGCGGCTGTCTTCTCCCTTTTCTTCTACCCCATGGTGAGTGCCTGGGGCCCTGGAGGGCGTGCTAAGTTAAAACAGAGGACTGAGGACACTGGTTTGGGCAGGATCAATTTGAGTACTACTGGAACACATAGAATTTTAATCCAAAGCATCCTAAGAAGTGTGGGAAAGTGAGTAATGGTGACTTTGTGTTTAGTAAGCGAGTCAAGGGCATTGCAGGTTTAGAACTGAGGGACTGAGGAGGGCCTCTGGCTGCTGCGGAGGCTGTCCTTAAAGTGTGCTGGATCTGGAGCTCTCACGGGCAGAGCTGAACACTTCCTGGGAAGCATCTAGCCAAAACAGATGAGGTGCAGAGAGAAAAATGGACAGGCCGGAGCCGCTCCAACCTCGGGAAGGAACAGACTCGGGGCAGTGGCACAGGCTGGAAGGCCGGGACTGCCTGGAGAGAATGGGTTTCTGGCCCCACTGACAGGAGGAACGCCAGGGCTTGGTAGGGTACACTTGGTTGTGGCCTGTCTTGAGCTGGGGGACTGGGATGGGGCAAGAGTGAGGGCTCCAAGTGGAGGAAGCAGGTGGGCAAAGACCTGGCTAGGCAGGTAAGCAACAAGGAAGACAGAGCAAAGGGACAGTAGTTTGAGGACAAGCCTTGGCCTCAGCAGTGGCATAGCCCCTTCCAGGGGTGTTCCCTGGGTGATCCACGAGGCAGGAATGTCTGATGAAGTGAGGGCCCGGAGTGCATGAGGAAGCACAAACAGGCACCAGCCTGGACATAGGACGGGAAGGACCACACGGGGTAGGCAGGACAGGTGACCAGCAGGAGAGGCCGTGGCCACTCTTAACCAGAGTTCATCTGTTAGAGCATGCTCTGAGACTTCACACCCAGTGACAGCCACATATGGTCGGGCCACAGTTTGTCACCGGTTCCTTAGTTGACTGGCACTCAGCTATTATTTCTGCCTTCTGGCTGTTGTGAATGGTGCTTTTGTGACTATGTATATGCCTACAAGTAGAGCGCCTGTATCTGGTGTTTCGTTTGTTTTTCTTTTTCCTTTCCCTTTCCCTTTCCCTTTCCCTTTCCCTTTCCCTTTCCCTTTCCCTTTCCCTTTCCCTTTCCTTTCCGGAAATCAAATGCTATTTTCCATGTGGCTACACCATTTACACTCCCGTGGGATATGCGAGAGGTCCCCCTTTCTCAATGTCCCTAATCAATACCTGTTACTTTGTGACTCAAATTTCTTTCGGTACCTGGCTTTCTAAGTATGTCCCCATTTCTTTTCTTTCTTTCTTTCCTTTTTTTTTTTTTTCCAAGGTAGGGTCTCACTCTAGTCCAGGCTGACCTGGAATTCACTATGTAGACTCAGGGTGGCCTTGGACTCACAGCGATCCTCCTACCTCTGCCTCCCGAGTGCTGGGATTAAAGGCGTGCACCACCACACCCTGCATATGTCCCCATTTCTTAGCAGGGGTGTTTCTCTTCTTGGTGAGCTGTGACTATTCTTTATATATTCTGGACAGTACAGTTTTGCCAGGTACATGACTGGTAGACATCCTACACCCCTGTGCCGTCACAGTGGCTGTCCTCTCGCTTGGGATCCAATTCTTCCTTTCCATAAAGGACAATCCCCTAGCTTTTCTGTTGTCACTCCCACTGGAGCATAGGGGAAGGACCGAGCTTCAAGTGGTGAGCAGTCTTTGACCCTGACCCGCTGTGTCTCCCCACAGTCATACGTGCTGATGGTGACTATCATCTTCCTCCCTCACATCAGCAAGGCCACCAGCTGGTGCAAAGACAAGCTTGTGGGTAGGTACCCTTGCTCACCTCTACCCTGAGCATGCTGGGAGGTACCACCAGGTCTGAGGCCACTTCCAAGGGCCATTGGGTGTGGGTGGGTGAGGCATCAACATGTACTGGCTCAGTGCTTGCCCTGCTAGGCCTAGTCCTGACTCTGGGCTCGCTGGGCCTTGGCTGCATCCTGCCCCTCAACAGCTCTGCCTTGTTTTCCTCTCCTGCCTGCATGTCCCCAGTCCCTTGGGGAAGAGGGCAGTGTGCTGGCCCAACAGTCCCCCACCTAGCCCAGCTGCTCTTCTGGCATCTCCACAGGCCACAGGGAGTCCCCCGATCACAACGTGGAACCCTTCAGCTTTGACCTACATGCACCTCTCAGCAAAGAGCGAGTAGAAGCCTTCAGCGATGGTGTCTATGCCATTGTGGCCACACTTCTCATCCTGGACATCTGGTGAGGATCCCATGTGCTAGGTGGTAGTGTCTCTGGAGGCACCAGCTTCCTCTTGGGTGCAGAGGAGGAGGGGTGCATCCCAAGGAGGGCAGAGCTCCCACGAATGGTGCTTCCCACTCCAGTGGCTTCCAACCTGAAAGCACAAGTGGGGGCTGGGTATCAGGAAGAGGTACTTCTTCGAGGCCACCCTCAAAGCTATGCTCAGAAGGCACATGAAGCCCCCACAGGTCTCAGCCCACTCATGTCCCTTATGGCTGATTCCTGCTTTCCATTAGTACTTCTGCATGGTCTGGCTCCACTGAAAGCTTGTTGGAGCCCTGATCTGAGTACTCACATTTATTTCCAAGTCTCTCTCTGCTCATCACAGTTTCTCATTCTTCTGCCTCTGGTTCCTCAGTCACTTTCCAATGCATTCTAGTTTCGTTAAGTGTCACACTGGGGTTTTATATTCCATATCTTGACAGTCTGATTCTCCTGATCTCTTCTGGTAGCTTTTTAATTTTCTTTCTTTCTTTGAGGGAAAGAGGCAAATATATATAGAGAGAATGGGCACACCAGGGCCTCTAGCCACTTTAAACGAACTTCAGATGCATGTGTCACCTTGTGCATCTGGCTTTCTTTTTTTTTTTTTCTCGAGGTAGGGTCTCGCTCTAGCCCAGGCTGACCTGGAATTTACTATGTAGTCTCAGGGTGGCCTTGAACTCACGGCATTCCTACCTCTGCCTCCTGAGTACTGGGATTAAAGGCGTGAGCCACCATGCCCGGCTGTGCATCTGGCTTTCTGTGGGTACTGGTAGGGTTTGCAGGCAAGCGCCTTAACTGCTGAGCCATCTCTCCAGCCCCAGGTAGTTTTTCATACTGTAATTTGTGAACTTTTATAAACTGGAAGTAAATATTACCACCTAATTTTTGAGGCCTAGATTTAAGGAACATTCCAAAATAATATACCTTTGCCCATTACCTGGCTCACTGTAGCCAAGAGATTATAGTTGGGTCAGGGATCCTAGCCAAGGGGGGATATCACCATCTTCCTGCTTGGGGTCTTGCCCCATGCGACCCCCACCAAGTGCTGTCTCCTGCTCCTATCCTGTGCCCCTCCCTCTGGCCATCAATTTGAAGGAGGCAAGACTCAAAATAGCAGCTGAGATCTCTAATGGAGGTCCCAGGCAAGGCAGGGCCCATTTCACAACCCACCCAACTGACCAGTAGAGAGCTAGCTGCCAACTAGCCCTTGGGTTGTCAGGTAAGGTTGCTAGTTGGCAAAGAACATACATTAGTCAAATTTGCATTTGGGGTGAAGAATGGAGGTGACTTATTTAGTGTGCTAAGTATATGTAAATACATCTGTATGGTAGAGTGTGCATGAAATCTGAAGTTCACTTTGTATGCTTGGCAACCCTGGGGTCTATTAAAAATTCCATCTGTTCATACTTCCTAGTGAGGACAATGTTCCAGATCCCAAGGACGTGCAAGACAAGTTCCGTGGCAGTCTTGTGGCTGCCCTGGGTGCATATGGGCCACAGTTCCTGGCCTACTTTGGTTCCTTCGCCACGGTGGGCCTGCTCTGGTTTGCCCACCACTCACTCTTCTTGCATGTCCGGAAGGCCACACAGACCATGGGGCTGCTCAACACTCTCTCCCTGGCCTTCGTGGGTGGCCTCCCTCTGGCCTACCAGCAGACGTCAGCCTTTGCCCGACAGCCCCACGATGAGCTCGAGCGTGTGCGCGTGAGCTGCGCCATCATCTTCTTTGCCAGCATCTTCCAGTTTGCCATCTGGACTGCGGCCCTGCTGCGCCAGGCAGAGACATTGCAGCCAGCTGTGAGGTTTGGTGGACAGGAGCATGCCTTCATGTTTGCCAAGCTTGCTCTGTACCCCTGTGCCAGCCTGCTAGCCTTTGCTGCCACCTGCCTGCTGAGCCGCTTCAGCACAGCCATCTTCCACCTCATGCAGATCTGCGTGCCCTTCGCCTTCCTGCTGCTGCGCCTCCTGGTGCGGCTCGCCCTGGCAGGCCTGCAGGTGATACGGAGCCTCCGGCCACAGCACCCCCAGCTGGACCCGGCTGAGCCTGAGGCACAGTCCCCGCTCCTGCCTGCCCCCTGCTAGCATCAAGGAAGCAATCCTTGCCCATCCTGGGCAGACTGGAAGGGGCCACATGGCAGTGGGGCTGTGGTTTATTGGCTGGGATTGTTTCCATTGTGAAATACCAAGATCTTTTTTTTAAAGAGTACAAAAATTGTTCCTTTTTTTGCATTGAGGAGGTTCCTGGGAATCTATTTGATTACTTTCATCCATTGGCTTTTCTCTTCACCCCTGTTAACTGCCAGTGAGCTCCCCTGGCTCTGACTATCCTAAACACTGTCCCTGGGATCTTACCAGGATCCCTACCACCTGTTTTGCCTGCTTGGAACCCTAGGGCACTTGTTCCTCTGAGTCTGGGCTAGGCAAGCAGGGGAGCCGCTGTCTGGCCCACACCCCTGCAAGCCAGCTGAACAAAGACAAGAGTGAGGCAGTTACAGGACTGCAAAGCCCAGACTGTATTTGTCCTGGATATAAGTTAGATCACATTCAGGTAGTGCTAAGTTACAGACAGGACCAGTGTACACACCCCACACATGGGACAGTCTCAATACAGAGGACAAGCCACACTGACCACAAATGACAAACAATTCCTAGAGTGAAATCAAAGTGAAGACTGGGTTTGCAAATGATGTAAACACGAGGAACATCCACACTGAGGCCACAAATGGCTGTCCGACGCATTTGTCTGTGCAGTTTTGGCAGAAGCAGAGAGGGTGGTACCACGGCCCTAGGAGGCTGCAGGCCAGGTAGGATACGAACCCTGGGCCACACCACAGCCACTTCCAGGGGTGGGGCAAGCCCAGTGCCAGCAGACTGAGGGAAGGATCAGGACCCTCTTTTGGGTGGGTATCTCACACCTATGTCAGGATTTTTTTTGGGGGGTGGGTGGGTATGACACCTATGACGGGAGTGAGGGCAAGGTTGGTGAGAACCTAGAGTCTTGCACTAACTAGCCAAGCACTCTATTCCTGAGATCCAGCCCCTCCCCTTCCCCCCTTTAGAGACAGGGTCTCACTGTAGTTCAGAAAAGCCTTGAACTTGCAATCCTGCTCCAGCCTTCAAAGTGGCTGGGATACAGGCTTGTTCCCAGGCAGGGTGAGGCTGCCCAAGTCTTCACTGGATCTAATCAGATTCCCCCAGACCAGGCTATGAAGTGCATCAGTGAATTCTAGGGCATGGGAAGGAAACAGCTTTCTCATTCTGTGAGCATGGTGCCCGCAGCAAGTCCTGGCCACAGAGATACTTATGTAGAAGAGCTCCAGACCGCTGGCTGGCAAGCAGCATGAATATAAAGTGCTATAGTCAAGTCTGAAGGCATTCAAACCACTCCTTCACACCAACAGGCACTATCCATCCTTACCTCTTGGTCCCCTTATGGGTGCCTACTCCAGGGCCAAGGAGGGACACTCCATCCCAGCCCCCACTCCAACTGCTGCATGGGTGAGGCCTCAGAGTGGAGAAAGGTTCCCTCTCCCCAGGTACAGCTTGTGAGCTTGGACCCTAGGGAAGGAAGACCAGACAGATACACTGCCCAGGCCTTGCAACTGATAGCTGCCGTCCTGGCAGCCATCTGTGGTGGTGAGGGCACTGCGCATACCCTGCCACGCCTCCCACAATACTGGGGACCAGAAGCTGGCAGCATTCTACTGTGCAAGGCCAGCTGCTCTGGAACAAAATGAGGTCAGAGGCCCATCCGGATGGCCTGCATCCAGGGCTGCCAGGCCCAAGGGCTCTAAGGTGGAAAGGGCTTCAAGGGAGGGGTGTCCCTTGGGCCCTGCCTCTCTTTCCCTAGAACTTCTCGTGACTGACATGGAGGCAGAGGGCAGGCACCATGCCCAACATCAGTCTGGTACTAGGGCAGAGCAACAGCCACCACCCACCCAGCAGTTGCCATGTGACATTGAAGACAAGGGCTGGAAATATCCCAGGCCCCAGGAAGATGTCGTGGTCAGGGCTACAGCTAAGTCCATCTGCTGGCTGCCAGTATGCAACTTGGAACAGAGCTGAAGACGAGTGAGCCCGACCCCTCGTCTCGGCACCTCTACTTAGTATTGCCCTCAGGAACAGGCAAATTGTCCACTCGGGGATCCCTGATGGCTGCAGCTTTCTTGGCCTTCTGCTTGGCCTTCCTCAGCATGTGAACCTGTTCCAAGGGAAGGGGGTGGGTCAGAGCCCATGGTGACACTCCAGGACAGTGAATGTCTTCTTAGTTCCATTCCATAGAAGGGAAAGACCTGGTAAAGCTGCCTAGTGGGTGTTGTCTGCAGCTCCCTGGGGGCACCTCTCCACCAAGGGGGTGCTCTAGAAGTATTGGCATCATGACCTCTGGGATCTGAGGAGGATAAGGCCTAGGCCCATCTGGCCACCAAATAGCATCAGTCCCCCTGGTCCATTTTATCTCTGCCCTCAGCCCTGCCCACATACCTTAGGACCAGCAGCAGAGATGATCATGTGCCCCGGGGCCTGAACCCAGGGCTCACCATCCACCTGCACGGGAATAGCCTTGAGGAGTGTGACTCGGAAGTAGGAGCCCTGGGCGATACGGATTCCTGAGCGCAACCCACTCTGTACCTGGCCCTGAGCAGGGAAGATGATGGGTTTAGTGGGGCCCAAAGGGTACCCACGGGGCCTACCCACCCACCCACCCACCAGTGCTCACCATGTGCATGACACCCGTCACACCCACCACCTCCAAAAGCCCGTCATCCATGCGTGGCTTCTCGAACCTTGAGTCGCTGTCGGAGCCCCACAGGTCAGCCCCTGAGCCCCAGCTGCCCCGAGGAGATGGAGACACACATAAGTTTAGCAGAGGGTCAGTGCCCAGCCCAAGCTCTGCAGGGTCCATCCCCAGGAGCCCAGCCCTGACACCTGGGGATATTGATGAAGATGAGGCCCTCAATGCTGGGCAGCTCCACCTCCTGTTGCTCCACCTGCAGCCGGATCTCTCTGTGCAGGCTACGAGAGTGGCTGATCTTCTGTAGCCCTACCCGCACGTACACGCCCTTGTTGTGGAACCTGCCCCAGGAAAGCAGACACCCACTATTACCAGGTAAAAAACACCCGCGACTGAGAGTGGCTGCGTCCCCAGCCCTGCCCTCTTGGTACCTGCTTGTGAACTTGCCAGGTTCCTCCTCCCGTGCCAGGTGGAAGTCTAGGCTGAGCTCCGCGTCAATACCGATGCCACAGTAGTTACTCATCTGAACGATCTGGGGACAGGGTGTCAGCAGGATGCGGCCAGTCCCTTCTCAGTACCCCAAGATGTGCCAACTACCTCTAAGCCTACTCTGATGCTGTCACAGGGGCGCCTCTGCTCAGCTGCCATAGCTCCTCAGGCTCTGGAGCTATGCTCTGCCTCAGGGGCCCTGTCCAGAGGTGGTGCTGGGAGGAAGGGAGAACATCAGCAGGAAGGGGTCACATACAAGAGCCGAGCAGATGCCACACTGGTACCTTGGGGGGCTCCGGGTCTACCACATTGTTCTCCGCACTCCCAGTCTCATAAGCATCCAGCAGGATGGTCCAGCGGTCCATAAGTACAGAGTCGGCCTCATCCACAGATACCAACATGGAGAATGGGTCCTCACCACTATAGCCTGCCCCCCAGCGGAGGACTCGGCCAAGGTCATTCCCTGGGAAACAGGAGTCAGCAGTGACCCACATATCACCATGATGCGGGAGCAAATTCTATTAGGGACAGCCCTGAGGCTTCCAAATTGATGGCTGAGCCCACCTGTTCCCAGGGGCAAGATGGCCACAGATGGCTCCGGGCAGGCAAGATGGTGCCTCGTCTCCTCCAGGGCAGTGAGCACCCAGCCCACGGTGCCATCCCCACCGCATACCAGCACCCGAAAACAGGGCACCTGGGAGAACAGGTGGAACCTGCATGGGAAACAGTGTTCTGAAGGACCTGGCCACTGATCCTGGCTCCGTGCAGCCCTTTCCTTGGCAGGTGTCATCTCTGGCCACATGGAAGACTTGACTCCAGCACTTTCACAACTGGAATTCCCACTAGCCACAGAATGGTGGGGTTGCTCCTGTATGCCAGGGAAACCCCAGACTCACCCAGGAAGAGGTCCCCCGTTGGTCAGTTCAAAGACCTGATGCGGGTTTAATAGCTTCCGGAAATTGTAGAGCAGTTCTCGGCCCTTGAGGCCCCCGCTTTTGGGGTTCACAAACACGAGGAGGGGAGAGCAGTCAGAGGGCAGCTTCATGTGCTAAGAGGTAGGGGACTGAATTAGTCAGGGGCCAAGGTCCCCCACTAGAGCTGCCGACCAGTGTCCAGCCCGAGACCCTAAGCCCCCTAAGCCAGGGCCAGTTCCTACTGAGGAAGCTGCGCCCTCACACTGAGGACCAGAGGGCTATGTGTTTGTCCCCTCCTCATTACTGACCTCTCAGGATACCCCTTCCTGTGAGAGGGTCACCCACAGCCTCACAGCTGTGTGAAGTGCTGGGCACAAAGGCCAGGGCTATAGCCAGTGTGACGTGCCAAAGTATACCCACCCACTTGACCACAAAGCCACAGGCCCAGAATGGAACCCACAGGATTTTTGCCTGCACCACCAGCCAGCTAGAAGGCCTGGTCCTTGAGGAGCTAGCTACCGGCACTCCCTCTGGAGGGCAACAGAGCAGCCACAAATGTCTCATTGGCCGTAGGTCAATATGCATCTCCCCATATATAACCCCAGGAAACAGTGCCCAGGAGTCTAGACACAGTGGGCTGACTCAGGGTCCTACAATGGGATGGGGTGACAAAGACAAGACAGGTCAAATCCAGACACAGGGTGGGCAATAGCAAACGGGCTGGACCGTGGCTGGGGCAAGGACACACCGGGCAGGCAGAGCCACCTGCACTCACCACTTACCCACTCGCCCCAGGGTGGGCAGCTGACAGGAGAAAGAAAGCAGGTGTTGGCCTCATACCCAGCTCTGCCACAGAGCGAGCGAGGTCAGGACCAGGGTTCACAGACAGGGAGCCTTGACCTGTGCCCTCAAGGTGAGAACAGCCACTTCCAAGGCAAGACCAGGTGGGGAGGGGCAGGAGGGGCCCATAGGTGTCACCTATCCCTGTTAGTCTCCCAAATTCACTCTGCTCTAATTTTGCCTGGACTTGGATCAGAGGTCAAGGGTCAGAGTTCAGGGTCCAACCAAGACAGGGAGCCTTGTGGGTGAGAAAGGCTGAGGACTAGTCTGCTGTGAAATTGCTGGATAGGGCACAGGTTCAAGCACTCCACGGCCCTGTTGCTGCCCACTGAGTGCCCTGTTCCTGGCACTGCCGGGTCATAAGGGTGGTGCCTAAAGTTAGAGAGCTCCACCTACTAGCCAGAGGTCAGTGACCCTTCGCACAGAGCATGGGGTGAGGCCAGCATCATACTCAAGAAAGGGCATGGCAGGGTACTGGTATATGATCACAACTCTCTCTGGCCCTTCCTGGTCCTTATGGGCACCCTGTGTATTTCGTGTTCCAGAAGCTGTGTTTTACCTTCCCAGTAGGGTAGAGACCTGTGGTCCTAAGCATTGGGTCTAACCCACTGGGCAGTCTTGGACAAACGCTGACTCTCTTAACCGAAACCAGCCAGCCTTGCCCTTCTTGGGCTGTTCTAAGCTATGACCAAGGTTGCACCTACCAGTTCCAGCAAACTCACAGAAGACACTGGAGGAGAGCCATCTGGCAGTGAGCATGTGCCCCTTGGGGACCGAGAAACTGGCCTCAGAACCCTAACCACTCACCAGTACATCGGGAAGCACCAGTGCCGTCAGTGGCCGGCCATGCACTGCTGTGTCCCTGACCAGCATGTAGAGCCGTTCGGCCTCCGCGAAGCAGGTGACATCCAGAACCACCGCACCTGCCACAGGTGGGCCAAAACTCAGGCTGGGCCTGTCCTAAGGCAAGGTCTCAGCCACAAAGTGCAAGCTCTCCTACCCCACTCCAGGAACGCCCACCAAGCAGCAGCTCACCTTGTAAGGAGTAGACGTGACTCAGGGTCACCACAGCAGCTGCAGAGACAAGTTGCAGTCAGGGTTGACATGCTGAGGCTCAGCCCTGACCTCCCTCCTGAGGTCTTCCATATCCAGGGCACAGCCTACTCTGGCAGCCTTGACCTAGCTTTTGGGGCTAGCCTCCTGGGAAATGTCCATGCCCTACTCCTGAAAAAGGTCAGGCACACCCCCCCATGCCCAAAGGAGCAGAGACCAAGCCACAGAGAGGAGAGCCAGACTCAGAGGAAGTGACATGGGCTAGCCTGGGGTAGGAACTGAATTTGGGCTTCAGATAGTATGTGAGGGGGCAGGAAGACCCAGGCTCTCCCCCGCAACCCCTGGCCCAGGCAGGATCCTCCCTCAACCAGAGTCCAGGCTAGTCCAAGGTCACACCTTTGGTGGCCATGGCCTCATGCAGTAGGTTGCTGTAGTCCTGGGGGGACAGGCCGGGTGGCAGGCCACCCACAAACAAGGAGACATGTGGGGCCGCAGCCTTGCTCTCAGTCACGTAGAACCGCGTCTGGCTCACCTGGTGCACAGACGTCTACAGGGAGAGTAAGAACGGAATACTGGGCAACAGCGCCAATACCCATGCCCTCCCCAACGAGTTCTGAGGCTCAAGGCCTCCCTGCTGGACACATGTGACATGTTATGGAGGCTACTGCTAGCCTCTATGATATTCCTCTAGAGGCTGTGGCTGAGGGCTGACAGCTTCCTGGGAACTGTTGTCCATGACCACTGACCTGTCGGATGTCCCGAAGCCGGTCTAGCAGGGGCTCCTCATCCACCAACACCATCCGCTGGACTGTAGGGTTGAGGGGCACAGCCTGTCAGAACTGGGCTCCTCCCTACCTCTGCAAACAGCCGTTCTAAGGTATGTGGAGATGCGGGTGGGACTGGGCAGGACTGGGGATGATCAGTCAGAAGGGCAGGGGCTGGCCCCAGGGTCCTGGGCATCCCAAGGCAGCAGGCCTAGGACTGCAATATGCGAGGACCTGGGATACACAACTCACTCACCTTGCCTGCTGCCCATGAGCACCTCAACCAGCTGGAAGCCCTCTGGATCCTCAGCCTGTACAGAAGTAAAATGTCAGAGCTGACCCACCCCTCCAGAGAGACAGTGGCCTGCCTGACCTCTGGGTAGATGACCCCCAAGTTGAGCAGGACTGGGTAGTATACATACCTGGCGTCCAAACAGTGGGAGGACCTCTCGCACTACAGTCCTTGCTGTGCTCTGTGGGGTCACGCGGATGGACACGTAGGCTACACCCACCCTGTGGGAGACAGGCTTGAAGCTTGGAACTTTGATTCCCACTCTTTCTCCCCCCCCCCCCCATAGATCCTGTGCCTTAGGTCTCACTTGAGCCAGCCAGGGTATATCTTCAGGATCTCCTGAGCACGAGGCAGAGAGCGGATGACCCAGGCATCAGGCACGGAATCTCGGGGCCCAGAGTTTCTGTTGCCTTCCTCCTCGGTGGCCCCACCATTCCCAGCCTTCCCCAGGGCCTGGGCATCACCAGCTATGGAGGACTGGGGCAATGCTTGAAGCTCAAAGTCCCTAGGGTCCTCGTTGACATGGTAGGCTCGCAGTGCCGCCTCCTGCAGAAAGTGGGGCAGGGATGGGGAGACCAGGTGAGCAGGGGCTCCAGGTATGGTGGCACTGCGCCTTGGAGACATCCCAAGCTTCTGTTTGTGTCCTTACCAGCACCTCCTCATTCTTGGCCAGGCGGGAAACAGTGACCAGGCGGAACTGATTTTTCCTCATGGAGTCATTGCCATCGAAGACCTTCAGGATCTGTTTACCTGAGCCAGGTGGGGAGCAGCTGAGAATTTCAGGGGTTTGGGACAGGGTGGGAGGGAGGTGGCTAAGAAGGACACTAACAGACACTCACTGGATTCCGCAGCCGCCGGCGCTTCTCTGCCTGTGCCTGGGGTAGCAATGCCATCGAGGCCTTCATCCCCGTCACCTGCAGGACAGACAAGGACCTTGTACTCAGCACCTGACCCAGTCAGAGCGTACCCCAGGGGCCTGACCCCCCCCTCCTCACCAAGCTCCAGGGCTGTGGTCTCAGGTATACGGAAGCAGTGCATCTTGCTGAAGTTGCGGGACAGCAGGCGCACACACGCAGGGGGCAGGATCATGGAACGCAGACGCCCAAATGTACACTCAGGGGTGAGCGCTGTGGAGCACACAGAGTGCGCCTAGGGGAACAGGGGTGGGTAAGCCTGGAAGCTGGCAGGCTAAGTCCTACCTAGATGGTATGCAGGGGCATTCCATAGCCCCAAAACAGCAGGAAGCAGACCGCTCGCAGAGAATCCTCCCCATGTGCCCTGGATGCTGCATCTCTCTGGTCCTACATCCAAGAGTCCTAGCTCCCACCCCCACCCCACCCCGGTGCCTACCTGGATACCACACCACTCGCAACGCATGCCAGCCAGCACGTCCGAGGAGCCACAGGTCTTCCTGCAAACCTCACAGCGTGCGCCGGAAGGCAGGTTCCCCTCCCGCCAGTGATGGTGGTATGTGTCCTGGGGAGGGAAGCTGTCAGCAGCTCAGCCGGACACCCCCACCACCCTGGGCATGTCCCAGCACCTGTATACTCACATAGTCCTGCTGTCCGTCCAGGTGGCACTGACGGCAGTCGCTGCAGGCGAAGGGCACACAGTCGGGGTGAACGTGCAGCTCACACACTGGGGGGTGGGCAAGGTTAGGGGTCTCTTGCCACACCCCTGCCCTCCTCATCAACCTCTCAACTGGAGCTGGTTCCAACCCTAATTCTTGCCATCCTGAACCCACTTCCTTTAGCCTGAGTGCTTCCTGCCCAGTATATCCCTGCAACTTAAGCCCCCAGACAGGCTTGTGCTTCTACCCATGTACCTAACAAATTGCTGGTAGGGGAGGATTGGGCTACACTGAGCAGCAGAGACCAGGCCCCTTGTGTTGAGGGGCTCAGGCTGCGGGGGGGGGGGGCACAGGGCCCAGTGGTACCTTCACAGCGGAACGCGGGTGCCTCCAGGCCCTTGCGACAGACTGCACAGAACTTGCGCTTGTAGAGCCCGAGGGGCCCAAAGCAGTGGGCTACAGGGACCTGTAGGAGCAGAGCAAATCTCAGACTTGGGCCTCCCTGGTCCTTCACGAGCTGGCCCAGCACCTACCTGCTGGTGACTGCTAAGACAGAGGGTATCACCTCCCCCTTCACCTCCACAAGTCTGCAGCTCAGGCACTGCCTACCCCTAATTCTGCGATGCCACCCAGAGACCCCTAACCTGGTCAGGCAAAGGGCTAAGTTCACACCACAGTCATGCAAGCACAGTTTGTAAAGGAGGCTCACTTGCCACCCATTCCTCTCTCCACAGGCCAACAAGGCGTATCAGCTGCCAGGTACCTGTCTCTTCAGATTCCAGAGCTCTCGACATCCCCAGGATGTCTGCCCTCCGGAAGGTGATCACAGTCACTGTGAACATGTGACAGACAGCAGGCTGCCTTCCCATGGGAGGGATCAGGTTTTTACTTTGATTTCTCTTTATCCCGAGACTTAGGCTAAAACATGGGCGTATCAGAAAGGCAATGGTGGGCACATCCAGATGGAAGGTATATTTATTTTCTTTTAAAATATCTACATCCTCTGAGTCAGCATCATGCATATATTTAAAATCCTACTTATATTTCTTTTCTTTCATAAAGCAAATAAAGAGCATTGATATCAACTTTAGAAACCTACAGCCTTAGCCTAGCACCCTGAGTGCCACCATCCTCACACCAGGTGATGATGTCGCCATGATCCATCCCTCTCTGCAGCACAGCCAGCACACCCAGACACAGTTCGGCGGCAGCAGGTGAGCTTGTTGGTCCTGCTTTCCCGTTACCTATACGCATGCACAGCTCACCTCGCGTGCAGCCCTGCTGCCCTAGCCCTACACACCTGCACCAACAGGTGGTTCCCACTCTCCAGCCGTGGAGGAGAGGAGGTGTGGGAACATGGGGGTGTGGGAAGGTGAAGCGGACGACTGACAGAACAAAGCTCCCAGCACTACCAGCATTCCCTTAGTGTGGCATCCATCAGCACTGCCATTCCTATGCCCTACCACGAGCTCACCGCCCTATCCAGAACCATGCAGAAGAAGTTCAAGGGCCCAAACCTCCCCTAGCTCCAAGGTTCTCAGCCTTCTGCCATATATATATATATATATATATATATATATATATATATATATATATATATATATATATATATGCAAGCAGAGAGAGAGAGAGAAGAGACAGAGGTGCTAAGGCCTCCAACCGAATGAACTCCAAATGCATACACCTCTTTGTACATCTGGCTCTAAGTGGACACTAAGGGAATCAAACCCGGGTCATTAGGTTTTGCAGGCAAGTGAGCCCATCTCTCCAGCCCAAGCCTTTTGCTTTTTATATGCCTGTTATGTTGAGACCACTAAAGGGTCGTGTGCATTTGTGAGAAACAACCCAGAGATTCCCTTGTGTTCTTTGCTGGTTCCAAAGGTGATACCTTCAAAATTGGTCAATGTTATAGTCAGGGTGACGTCAGATATGCAGAACAGGCAGTGCATCCAGCTCTGGGACCCCCTTATTCAGCCCTTCTGCAGCCATACCTCTCCCCCACTCCTGAATTCTCTAATCTGTGTTCTTCTACCTTCCTTATTTGGATCAGACAGTGTGTGCCCTTTGCCGATGGCTTTCCTCTGCACAGTTCCCTGGAGATCCACCCAGGGTGCTCAGCTCAACAGCTCCCCCCTTGCTGATTGCAAGCAGGACTCTGCCCTTTCCTTCTTTACCACAGAGCAGCTAAGCTGACAATACAAAGGACAGCTAGGGGTCAGCAGACCATGAGAGCCATGTGCACTGCCCCCAGACTCACCCGTACTAGGCTGGGGGCGATGCTCGTGCACGGGGTCTTCACCTGCTTCAGGCATTTCTCATGGGACATGAAGTTGCAGACTGTGGGGAGGAGAATTATGTGAGCCGGCCCCACCCTGCTGGACAGCCTCCATCTGGCCCAGACAGTGAGAGGTCCCAAGACTCAGCCTTGGCCAGCAGGACCAAAAGCTATGCCAGGGCATCAGCATCTCCCCAAAGGGCTTGGTGCCTGAAAGAATGAGGCCGCTCTCCCAAAACCACTGGGGGAGTTCGTACACTGTGTCAGTCACTGTAACATCCTAGCTCTATCCCACTGAGTGGTAGGAAGGGTTCCTGCCATTCATCCCATCATCATGGAGGCGGGTGACAGCCATGGGCTTAGACTCCTACCCTGGGCACAGTCTTCTATGCTTTTATTTCACCTCTGCAATGACCCAAGGGACTGGCCTTCTACCCTGCAGCCCTACATGTCCCACCTCTGTGAGGCCTTGGGGTCTAGTGTCAAACCTGGAGTTTACTCAGCAGACATTTGCATAAGCCCCACCTCCGTGGGACTCTGATCTTGCCTACCAGGGGACAGACAGAGCAGTGCAGTGTTTCTGATCTCAGAGAAGAGAGTGACCATCCTTAGGCACTGGTCAGTCCTAGGGACCACGATGACTTTGCCATCCCCACTGGAAAAAGACATCTCTGTGTGAGGGGTCCTAGCCTCCTGAGTCGTCTGTCCAGAACAAGAAACCTGCCTCTTTGAGCACTTACCTTCACCCCCCCACACACACCCTGCCAGTACCCACCTACCTGTCTAAGGCCCATGTGCCCCACACATACTGGGCCAGTGGGCCTCCGAGCCAGCCTACTCAAAAGAAAATCAAAAGAGGGCCTGCCTGGGAAGTTCTCAGAAGACAGAGGAGGGGGTGTCACCAGCCCAGCCGGCTTGGCAGCTGGGTGGGAGCTGTGTTGGGACATGCCACACCTGGGAGGGGAGCCAGGCCTGGCTCTTCACACAGCTAAGCCTGAGCAGAGCCATCATTAGGTCCCTCTGGACTGGAGCATGAACTTGGGACAAGATGACCAGGACGAGCTCTGCTTGACCCCTCCTGCTGCCCCAGTGGCTGGGAGAAGCCAGGTATGGGGACCCTAGAGGGAACCCCACCCGCCTCAGAGTCAGCTGGCTCTACCCCTTGGTCTCCACATGCACACTGCCTCAAGAAGCCCCACTGGCTTCCAACCACAGCACCACAGGGAGACTGTGTGGTCACCCTGACCCCATCTCCCAAGAGGGAACCCAAAGGACCCCACCCCAGGCCAGGTGGGGCCAGCCCCAGGACAGGGCAGGGACATCCTTCCTCCAGCACCCCTGAAAGCGGGTGTCGCCTCCATCGGGAGGTCCTGCTCAGAGGACATGGGATTGTCTCCAAGGCCATAGCCCGGGAGGGACAGGGCTCAAAGGTCAGGGGCTGGGTTCCATGGAGGAAACTGTGGGGTTCGGGGGAGCAGCCTCAGGCCGCGGGACAGGCGCTCACCATCGCACAGGAAGCCAGCCAGACCCCAGATGAAGTCGGAGCAGAGGTGGCAGAAGGTGGGCTTGGTGAGCGTCACCTTGCGGAAGCTGTGGCCCGGCGTGGCGTGGCCACCCGCCCGTTCTAGCTTCGGATGTGAGCGGCCTCCGGTGCCTAATACCGGGCTGCAGGCCGGGCTGCCGGGGCGCGGGGAGCCGCTGGCCCTCCAGGCCTGGGCCCCGGGCTCCGCTGCCCCTGCCATGCCCAGCCCGAATGCCCGAGCCCACCGGGCAAGCGGGCAGAGACCGGGTCCGTGCTGGGCGACAAGCCCGCAAGCAGCGCCCCGCTCCCGGCTTCCGACTGCGCCGCCCACTGCGCAGGCTCGCGGGGGCGGAGCCCGGAGGGAAGGGTGGGCGGAGCCTCCGGTGGGCGTGGCTGTGTCCTTAGGGGCGGGGCCTCCTGGAGGCGAGGCCTTGGGGCGTGGGACCTGGGCGCTCAGGCTTCCATATGGAGCCCAGAGGGGACCAAGGTCAAGGCCTCTCTTGTTGAGTTGCAGGGATGACTTGGGACATCTTGGATCTGCCACGGAGAGGTGGCACTGCCCCGGGTGGGCTGTAGGGTACAGGTCCACTTAGACCTCGATCAGGACCCAGTCGGCCAGAATTGGGTGGGGGGTGGGCAGATAGGAGAAGGTTGGAGATTTCTTTTTCTTTTTAATTTTTATATTTTATTTTTATTTGAGACAGACAGACAGACAGAGAGAATGGGCACAACAGGGCCTCCTGCCACTGCAAATGAACTCCAGACACATGTGCCCTCTTGTGCATCTGGCTTTACATGGGCACTGGGGAATCAAACTCAGGTCCTTCTGCATTGCAGGCAAATGCCTTAAGCCATCTCTTCAGCCCAAGATTGGAGATTTCTAAGGGTTGCCCCTTCCTCCTCCGTGAAAATAGTCTTCCCAGTGCACTTCCAGGTTTGGAATGTGTCCCTTGAGGACCGGTATGCAGCAAAGAGGCAACCCCAGTATCCATGCCTTTGTGTTGTCCTGATTGGGGTTGGTGACTTTAGAGGCCCTGAGTCACCCTGTTGTCCCCCCCGCAGTCAGTCCTGCTTCTGTGGGCCTAGCCTGAGTTGGAGTTGGGGAGGACTCACTAGCATGATGGGCCAAGGGGCTCCTGGCCCCCAACTTGACTCCCACAGGTCACAGTAGGGACCTACAGGACAGCTCAGCAATGAGGGGGTGTGAAAGGAAAGGAAACACTGGCCAGGGCCACAGATGAGGGAGGGTGACGTCTCTTGGCCTAGGCAAGGCTGCTGCAGAGGCAATGCCTGGGGTATGTGCTACAACCTCTGGGAGGGAAGCTGGCCTGTGTCCAGGACAGAAGGTGGTCCAGGACTCCAGAGCTGGATGAATGACAGAGGGCAGATCCCTGGGAAGCTGGGAAAGACTGCATGGCTGCATGATTCTTCACTGGGGCATTGGCTGTGGACGGGCCCAGAATACTGGCAAGGTAGCCTGCTCTCCTGAAGGTGCGTCTGGGACAGACAGAAGGAAAAACAAGCCCAGAGCAGCACCCTACGATGGAGGCTCCAGGCCCAAGTGACCAGGATTCAGGAAAGACGTCCAAGCAGGGGCATAGCCAGTGTGGATGCCTGGGATGGTCAGCATGGAGCTCCTCCTGGCCTCCCCTGCACCATCCAGCTGGCCCATGGGAAGACTCTTTCTCCTTAGCATCTGCCTCTGGCTTCAACGTGATCACAGCCTGGATTTACCCTCAGCCAGGCCAAAGGTCC